>CM035815.1:14872856-15132856 GCA_020458035.1 Magallana ariakensis
TTTTATAATTTATTTATCATTATTCATGTTAGACTTAATAATAAAAGTTATTTTGAAAAAGCATTCTGTCTAATAATCATAGACTGAGTATCCATTTAAGTATGACAATTTTCCAAAAGGATATTGATTTGATTCCTGTCTCCTGTTGTTTTTATTTAGTCTGAAAAATAATGTTGATTTTGTCATTAAAAATATTATGAAAAATACTTATAATTGACTTTGTGTACTGAATGGTGTATAGGACTGAACTATTACTAGTAAATATCTAATTACCTACAGTAACCTCTAAAATTGTGATAGATTTCGGATAAAGATCTTACCTATAAATAACTACAACAATTATGACGATGATTATGACGACAAGAACCACGACACAGATAGTGATGACGTAGTTATGACTAGAGCTCCCCTCCAACTTGTTGTCTGTCTTATCAGGAGGGGCTGACGTTTCAATACTTGACACCGGCTTTTTCATCAGTTCTTCAGAAGTCGTTACTTCCTTTGTTGTCATCGTAGTAGGAATTAGAATACATTTGATGTTGCTTAAGCTACCCCACGATCCATTAGAGCATTGAATATTACCACTTTCTCCTGTCGCCTCATACCCATGATAGCATGATAAAGACGCATTTGAACCTTCAAGTGTGTTTGTTGCATTCCAAACACCCCCAACAACAGACGGTAGGTCTTCACAGTTCTTTTCTATTACAAAAGAAAACATATAGTTCCTAAATAAATGCTTATAAACATATTATAATTTGGCTTCTTACAACGGCATTAAGATACATGTATAGCGACCCAGATAATTCAACAATGTATACCTTTTTAATACATGTATTGTTCCAGTATATTATACAACTTGTGTGTGTGTATCTTGAAATAAGCGGTGTTCTTTTCCTAAATTATATTTTTTGTTTTAAGAAATTAACCTTTCGGTAAGCAACGAGTGTAAATTAAATATACGCAATTGAGATCCAGTGTATTGTCGCAACTGCGAGTGCCGAATCAACAGAAAACTTATATTGAGGAATAATTACTTTTTAACTCACTTTTACTAGAAGCTGCAAGTGATGAATTAAAGATAACCAACAGTTCCACGGTTTCTGTTGCAAATTCGACCGAATCTGTCAGGGTAAAATCAAATGCACACTCTCGGCTTGTCCCACACACCTCTACAACTTCCGGTGGAAGGTTTGTGGGTAGAATAAATGTCGGTCGGAATCTCGGTAGTTGATAGTCATTAAAAGATTTTCCAGGTTCATAACTAAACAACGAAATATTCGCCGTAATTCTCCCTGTAATATAAATATCAAGAGTGATTATAAAGTCAATAGTTTATATATGATGTATAAAAAAGCACTTTATTGTTCCAAAAAGTTCAAATAATCATTTTACACGATAAGCCAAAATCATAATGAATCCTCTCCGAGGTTGAGTTTGTTAATAATATTTCCTCTGATGACGTCCTCAAGTCATTATCTGGATTCTCATCGAAGTCGCCAAGAAGACCTCTTAACCTCCCTTTAAAAAAATAATCATTTTAAAACTATACTTCCTGAATACTTCCGAGTAATCAGAACATACGGGAATTTATGAATAATGAACTATGGTAACAAATGTTTTTCTGTTTTTGCATGAACGAGACAACACTGACCAGCAAGTGTTTTATTTCCAACAACAGGGAGTATACTCAGCACTGCAGGGCTCGCTATTGCTCTGAACGCGATTCCAATCTCAGTAAAAGACACTATAAACTCCCTTTTCGTCGTGTTAAGGTTTGGCTGATTGGATGTCATTTGCACGACGAATATACCTAGTTAGTTACAACAAGAACAACAACACTAGACAATAACAATATTATTAGTAAGTGATTAAGAGTAGTTGTTACAAGTGTAGAACAAAGCATTTTTAACAATATTGTTTAATAAACATACAATTTAGCTTACGTTTTTAGACAGTTACCTGGGAATTGATGGACATTTGATTCATCAAAGTCAATTATATCTCCGTTAACTAACAGGTCTGCTGTTCTGATAGAGTTCAGACGAACCTCAACAACATCAGAACCAGAAGCACTGAAGTGACGAGACACGAATGCGGTACAAACACTTGCATCCACCAAGTCACCTGTTATAATAATTTTTATATTATTACTGTCTTCTAAAGGCAGTGTTTATGTCTTTGAGGATTTTCATTTGTATTACTTTTTTCCAAACGTGTTGTTATTATACGTATAAAATTTTTAGTTAAAAAATTATTTTCATTGTAAATTAGATATATGTTCACTTATTTTACCATTTTCTCTACGAAACTGTTCAAATCTGATTTGACTTTGAAAAGCTCCGTCCATGGTTTTCAGGTACACAAATTCTCCAACACCATTAAATGTATAGCTGTATCCGTCTAATGTGGTGATATGGGGGTCCCCGTTTGTTCTGGCTGCATGGAAAATAAATATTAATTTATCATTAAGAGGGCTGAATGGTCGTGGCCATTTTTAGACCGTATAAATCTCTTTTATAAGAAGAGCCGCCCAGTATAAAGATATAGGAAAATATTCAAAAAAAGCTAAAATTTATAAAACTTTTCTTTACTATATAACAGTTTATAGCTTCACAAATCTTATCTAAAAATATACGGTAGATCTTGACTGATAGTCAGTTTGTTGACCACCCAGCCTCTTTAACGCAAATTGCCAACATAAAACTTCTTCTACAGACACGTACTGGGCCTCGGGGGCTCGTAGTTGACACAGGAGCTGTATTTTCTCAGTTTGGTGAATTGAGGACATAAATTGTCATTTGCATTAATAACACCATTGCTATGATCATTTTGTTCCTTCTGGGAATACCGACAACAGTGTAGAAATGGGAGAACATCAAAGTAGAAATTGGAGAGATAGGGAAGAACCTCTGGTCCTCCAAGGTAGTGGTACCTCTGTAGGGACCCCCCTTCTTTGAGTCTCGAATCAATCAGATTCCTATCCGCGTCATAACAGCAAAGATTGTCGATCCCATCGGGCCTGGTCAGTAAAAAGCTTATTCAAGTGAATTGAAGTTAATTTTTCGATGTCACTACTATACTTTTGCACAAAGATTTAAAATATCTCACCCAGCTTGAGCCAATCGAATACAGTGCGTTGCATCTCGTCTGTGTAGACAGTTTCCAGTACGGGAAAACTGCGAGTTTCTGTTGAATATGTTGCAATCCGGATCCGGTTGGAATCGCACAATATCCAAAAGAGCTTGGTCCAACGTGCAAGGACATGGTTGAACATCATCGGATGGGAGTGAAGGCAACTTTGCTTCCGAATTTATCCAGTTTTTACATGACTGGTATGCTTGGTCAAATGTTAACGCTAAAGGGAATATATCTGACCAAATTCCTCTCTCAGACCTTTTTATGTTAAATAAAATGGAATTTATATATAAAATTCAAAGCTTTTAAGTATTCATAATCTCTACCAATCTTCGTATTTTTCAATAGGATTTCAAAATACTGTGGAATCATCATTGTTTGTGGGGAATCAATGTTCCTGGCTTTTGGGAGTAACCCTTCCTCAGTAATTTACATCCCCATGAACGTATATACAAGCATTTGTTTAATATGTATTAAAATTATCCCGAACTTGCTACCAACTCTCCACGAACCAGGAAAATTTTGGCTACCCACGAACATTGACCCCCACGAGTAAAAAATGATTCCACAGTAATCTATATAATAATTCCTATGCGTTAGTTTTCTTCCAATCAAACAAGGAGATGATCCAGGTCAAGAAACTAGTACATTCTTACCATTAAATTGCTTATTGCTTATACTGATATTTAACGTTTATTCTTTAGAGAAAACATGAATTTCTTTTCAAAGCGAGACTTCTGATGAGACACCAGTGTAATTATTCCAACGAAACAAAAGTCAAGGTAAGTAACTCACTGATCATTTCTCCTAGTTGCAGCCGTTACTCTAATTGCCATAGCATAATCATTTTCAAGCAAGGAGACCTCCGCTGAACCTTGTTGACGATCTACTGCTTCATCAAGAACCTCGCTATTCCATATTAAACGTCGATCATTGTTTTCCTGATGGAATGTATGGTTATCATAAATAGATATACCACACATTATGCTTACATAGGGTATTATAAGGTAGTATAGCCATAACAAGAGATAATTCTATATCATTTGATATATATTAAAGTTGAAAGTAAGAGTCTTTGACATCTATTTTAAGCATTACAGAATAGAAATTTCTTTAGAATTTTCTTTAAAATGTAATACATTTTGAAAATGCAGTTAGCATTTGAAGCAGTTTTATTCTACTAAGATTGCGTTGCAATGCAAACAAGAGGCCCATGTGGCCACATCGCTCACCTGAGCAACAGATGGGCGTTCAAAAGATACTGTGCTATATGGCCCCTCAGTAGAATAACAAAAAATAAATATTGTAAAGTATTCGAATTTTACACTTATTTTTGCATACACGTAATCTTTGACATTGTATCTTTATGGAATACTATTTTTACCCAGAATAAGAAAGTCCTACGCAAGATATAAAACTAAACATTTGGTAGGGGTACACCTCCCTCCAATTCCCTATATTTTCGTTCTGCCCCTCCCCCCACTTTATAAAGCGATCAAAATATATGAGAGCATATAAGTACATTTTCTTCTACTTACTAGTTATTGTATTTTAAAAAAAATATCATATAATAGATATTGCATTTTATTAAAAAAATCCTATAAATGTAAAGAAGAAAATTGTACCCAATCTGCTCAATTCCTCAAATTAAAAACATTCAGAAATTTAATTTCCCTTCTCCATTATAATTACATGTAAATGACTGTTGTTTACCTGTCGTAAACTCGTGTGACTTTTATAACTTTACTCACATTTGATTGATGATTACACTGGAATAAAAATTGTTGTCACGTGACATGTTAAAGAGCTATAAAAATCAATGTTTTAGTATTGACAGGCACATCACTCTATTTTACTAAGGCCCACCCATTATTTTCATCTTTATTCAAAAATAAATCAAAGTACTGGTAGTACTGAAAAGCGCTAACCTAAATTGGTTCTAGAGGAAATTTACTTTGTGAAGGCTTAGTTAAAAAGAATCAATTTGATTTTTCTATATTTCAGCTTCTGTATGCGCATTATATTTCCTAATCACTGTGGCAGCCCCTGCAATGATGTACGTAAGCCCCGCACATTATATTCACAATAGCCCATACATTATATAGATTCATGATATCCCGTGCAATTATGTGCGTAAACCCCTAAAACTGGTTCTCTAACCAGATTAAATGATGTATATTTCTGCTCATAGAGGGCGGTTATTTGATGCACTGGAAGTAGAAGTCTAATGACAATAAAGCGCTGAGCTATGCTTAGCGCTTTAAAAATGGCTACAGACCAGGATAATTTTCCGCTAGGAATAGCGATAATTCCTTTATCCCCGCAACAGAAATGTGTCAGAACTATGGTAATTGTTTAACGGTGTCGATTTTATTTATTCGTGTCTGAAAAACTATCAAAATTGATGTAGATTTCACATTATCCATTGTATAAAGAGGGGGCCCCAGAGAGTAGTTATATACAGCATATCATCCTTTAATTTTTTTGTACAAGTATTTAACATTTAGCGAGACATTTCTAATGATCAACCAAAATTTCAGCGTCAATCGTAGAATTATAAGCAAGATACAGAGCTCACAATTTAGGTTTGAGTCATATATTTTGTTCATATGAGTTTATTACATTCAGCTTAAGATTTTTAACTTGGTATTTCCTATTCAGCATTTAAAGTGGAAAAAAAGAATGGTCTCAGATCTGTGTACATAGAATTGTGAGGAAATCTCTGTATCTTGCTTATAATTCGAAGCTTAACACTCAAATATGGTTAGTAAATAGAAATTGTAAACAATTAAACATAAGAAACATGCACTATGACAAATAAAGTGCACAATTTATTTTTCAAAAAATATACCTACATATTTCCGTCAGCGATATTACTTATGAATAAATTCGAGAAAATGCTAAGCCATTGCATTAATCTAATATTACGCAAAAGATCATACCGAATTACCGATAGAATGAATAGTATTTTAGTACTCTTTTAATACATCAGATTTTCCTTATTTTGCGCAGGTTAACAGTTAACTGTCTGATTTACCGAAGTCTCTGTTTTCTTTGATACGTAAAAATTCAAAATACAGGCGATAGTTCTCAGGTTACAAAGCATAGATAATGAAAACGAAACGAAAATGAAAACAAGCTAACACAACCGTCACATGTGAAAACTGTCAACGCATTGAAATATTTAACCTCAATTTACTTCACAAAATCGGCACCAATGTATTTTGCATGTTTCAAAGATCCCCTTCGTACGCGAACTGTTGCACCATTCTCTCACCAGATGTCGTGCTACACAAGTTTCGCTTATACCTTTGTCAACGCCCGATGTACAAGATTCTTGTACAAACTTAAACGATGGGCAAAATGTAAATAAAATCTATGTAGTTATTTCTTTTATCTATGAATATGATTATAAATAATTAAATTTAAATCTCTAACGCCTTTATTTATTTTATTTCAACGTTACTGGGAGAACTATTTAGCGGAGGTAAAAATTTAAATATGATCACATGATTTAGTTTGACAGATGTTTGAAAAATCAGTTTCTGTACGGTACCGATTTATCGATGATTTGACATAAATCAGCAGCAATGTCTTCTCCTGTGATGTTTTTAAACGTGTCCTTAAAGTCTTCACCCGTCGATGACTCCCCTTCAATCTGATTGTACAGAAGAAACGAATCAACACTGCCATGTGCTCGCCATGCTTGTTTTGATCACGTGACAGACTATTTTTCCGGCGTTGACAGAGGTATAAGCGAAGCTTGTGTAGCACGACCTCTGGTGAGAGAATGCTGTTGCACAACAAACTAATTCATCATTGTCAGATCGACCCTTACGAATCTTGGTAAAATGGGTATGCAAACCCGGGCCGGGGCAAAATAAAAGCCGGGGCAGATCGGCAATCGTCAATTCCAAAATACGCATTGTTTTGCAGCAATATTTACAGCGAATACAAATATACTGGTCCGTAACATATCCTCAAAATTTTAATGAGATCTGCATATTAATAACTGCCAATCTTTTGTTTTGCCCCAGCCCGGGTTTGCCAACCCATTTTACCATGACTCATGGAATACCGAACCCGAAGCTATAAACTGATTGAAACACGCCTTTCCTTTATTATTATTTTCGTAATAACTCAGATTTGAAACAGAATTAGCACATAATTTTTGCAATTTATATTTTCCTTTCCATAAGGATTATTTATGCTAAATTACATTGAATTTGACTCAGTAGTTCTTGAGAAGAAGATTTAAACAAGAGGCCCATGGGCCACATCGCTCACCTGAAGAACAATAGGTATGATAAAATCAGCTTAATGGAGTCATAATAAAAACTATCTGGACAATGTAGTATAATACATGTACCTGTAGATCCTGTATAAATAAAAATCAATTTTTTTCCACTGGATATCCTTATGTTTATTATCATTAGTCCCTTTTCTAACAGGATGATTTTATAGTAATATCACATGTTGAGCATTGCAGCTCTCAGAAAGATCCTAAACAATTGTTTATAAATGGGATATAAACCTACATCAAACTCTGAACCCCTTGTGAGACCCAATCGCCCAGGAATCATCCAGAAGCCAAAATCTAAACAATATTAAATAATCACCTGGCTGATTAGTTTCTGAGAAGAAGATTTGTAAAGATTTACTCTTCATATTTCTATGTAAAAATTTCACCCCCATTGTGGCCCTACTCTTCCCCCAGGAATCATGATTTTTACAACTTTGAATCTACTCTACCTGAGGATGCCTCCAAACAAGTGTCAGCTTTCCTAACTTATTAGTTTCTGAGAAGACGATTTTTAAAAGATTTACTCTATATATTTCTATATAGAAATTCGATCCCCAATTGTGGCCCCACTCTACCCCTGGGGGAAATGATTTTCACAACTTTAAATATACACTAGGATGCTTCCACATAAGTTTCAGCTTTCCTGGCCAAATGGTTCTTGAGAAGAAGATTTTTTAAGATTTACTCTATATATTCCTATGTAAAAATTCGACCCTCCGTTGTAGCCCCATCCTAACCCCGGGGGTCATGATTTTCATAACTTTGAATCTACACTAGCTGAGGATGCTTTTACATCAGTTTCAGCTTTCCTGGCCAAATGGTTCTTGAGAAGAAGATTTTTAAAGATTTACTCTATATATTCCTATGTAAAAAGTCGACCCCCCATTTTGGCCCCATCCTACCCCAGGGGGTCATGATTTTCACAACTTTGAATCTACTCTACCTGAGGATGCTTCCACATAAGTTTCAGCTTTCCTGGCCTAACGGTTCTTGAGAAGAAATTTTTCAAGATTTACTCTATATATTCCTATGTAAAAAGTCGACCCCCCATTGTGGCCCCACCCTACCCCCGGGGGTCATGATTTTCACAACTTTGAATCTACACTACCTGAGGATACTTCCATACAAGTTTCAGCTTTCCTGGCCAAATGGTTCTTGAGAAGAAGATTTTTCAAGATTTACTCTATATATTCCTATGTAAAAAGTCGACCCCACATTTTGGCCCCACCCTAACCCAGGGGGTCATGATTTTCACAACTTTGAATCTACTCTACCTGAGGATGCTTCTACATAGGTTTCAGCTTTCCTGGCCAAATGGTTCTTGAGAAGAAGACTTTTAAAGATTTACTCTATATATTCCTATGTAAAAAGTCGACCCCCCATTGTAACCCAACCCTACCCCCGGGGGTCATGATTTTCACAACTTTGAATCTACACTATCTGAGGATGCTTCCATACAAGTTTCAGCTTTCCTGGCCAAATGGTTCTTGAGAAGAAGATTTTTAAAGATTTACTGTATATATTCCTATGTAAAAAGTCGACCCCACATTTTGGCCCCACCCTACCCCAGGGGGTCATGATTTTCACAACTTTGAATCTACTCTACCTGAGGATGCTTCCACATAAGTTTCAGCTTTCCTGGCCAAATGGTTCTTGAGAAGAAGATTTTTAAAGATTTACTCTATATATTCCTATGTAAAAAGTCGACCCCCCATTGTGGCCCCACCCTACCCCAGGGGGTCATGATTTTCACAACTTTGAATCTACTCTACCTGAGGATGCTTCCACATAAGTTTCAGCTTTCCTGGCCAAATGGTTCTTGAGAAGAAGATTTTTAAAGATTTACTCTATATATTCCTATGTAAAAAGTCGACCCCCGATTGTGGCCCCACCCTACCCCCGAGGGTCATGATTTTCACAACTTTGAATCTACACTACCTGAGGATGCTTCCACACAAGTTTCAGCTTTCCTGGCCAAATGGTTCTTGAGAAGAAGATTTTTGAAAAATTCGCGAAAATTT
The DNA here is from genome assembly GCA_020458035.1 of Magallana ariakensis. Lineage (NCBI taxonomy): Eukaryota > Metazoa > Mollusca > Bivalvia > Ostreida > Ostreidae > Magallana > Magallana ariakensis. Next base: position 14,882,319 of record CM035815.1, read on the forward strand.
TCATTAATTCCTAATTATCTCCCCTTGTAAGAGGGCTTGGTCCTTAATTTTCACAACTTTGAATCCCCTAAGGCTAAGGATGCTATGTGCCAAGTTTGGTTGAAATTGGCCCAGTGGTTCTTGAGAAGATGTTGAAAATGTGAAAAGTTTTCAGACGGACAGACAGACAGACGGACGGACAGACGGACGGACGGACGGACAGACAGACGACAGACAAAATGTGATCAGAATAGCTCACTTGAGCTTCCAGCTCAGGTGAGCTAACAATGTAGATAAAGAATTATATTTTCAGTAGGAATAACATTTCAACCCCCCCCCCCAAAAAAAAGGTAATTAAGAAAAAGATGTTGTGTCGGGAATCATTAACAAAGAGAGCTAACTGATCAAGGTAGTTAATTATGCTTAAGGATACACACTAAGTTGCTTGATTATAAGAATAGAAATGGTCATACATGTATCTAAAAAAAAAATCATCGAATCTAGGTCTACATCTAGAGTACCTTATTGCATTGTTGTTGCTCTATGAAATGTAGTTATTAAAATATCATATAATGTTTTTCTAATATTTCACAATTTTACCATAAGGAAAAATAGATGTATATCAACAGAATTGTCTTCTTTTAATTCTAAAACATCCGGGTCCCATGAGATATTTTGTTGTCCTGAGAACCAATCAGGTGCGTTTTGTCTGTAGACTCGATGCTTACTGTCGGCAGGATTTACTGAAATACAAAGTTTAAATTCTTGAAGATGCTATTGAATATGTACTGAAATGATTTTTTCGTCTTTAAAAAAGAGGTACGTTGATTAGTATGTTAGTGTTTATTCAAGAATGTTCTTTGGTATACAAGTTATTATTGTCATTGAGGTTATGTTTTAAGTATTTTTACATTATTCAATTTTTTACCTGGCTAGAAATTTATGACAACGAAGAAAATTACAGAGTAAAGCAAAATAAGTCTAAGCTCTCGTTCTTATGTGTTTGTTTACGTTTTCATTGATCTCAGCGTAATTTAACGAGACTTAAAATTGTGATTTGACGTCCCCTCCAAATTTTAGACCAAAGCCACATAAGTGATTCGGGAAATTTTGCCCGAACTTCAACCGCCGTTAAAAATTGGTTGAATTAAGTAAAAAAAGTTAAAAATTAAACAACTTGACATTTTGTTGGATTTAAATCTTTTAAACGTAAGAAACAAAAAGTTTATAGTGATATTGATTTAAAAGGTAGCCGAAAGTGACAAAATGAATCGAAAGGATGATCTTCCGATATTAAGGAGAAGGAAGCATGAATTGTTTTGATTCTTTAACTTATTAATAGAAAGATAATTTCTAAAAAATACATGGGATACCTACCAAATCTGTACGATAACAAACTGGGTCGGAACAATTTACGCTTTTATGAAAAATGCTGTTTTAAAGCGTAAACTATCCCATTTAAGTTTATAGTTGTAAGTAGATAATAGCGATAAGCTATATAATTAATACATTAAAAGACACCAATGTGAATGCTACATAAAAAGGAAAAGACAAGCACTTACAAACTGTGAAAAGTCCTTGAAATGTGCGACTGTCTCCCTCTTGGTTCCTAATTTTCACCGTTACAGCGGTTTCCCCAGTTTGATTAAACAAAGGAGTTATGCAGGCAAAACTAAAATCTGATTTTCTTTCGCATTCCTTTTGAGATGACCCAGAGAACGACACCTTAATTGTAGCATTTGGTTCTATACATGGACCACTAATAATCAAATACTGTCCTCCTAACATCGGTCCATAGCGTGGGACAATTGTCATATTTCCTAAAATTAAGACAGCAAAATATTCAATACAATATCAAACGTAACTTAGTTTTGAAAACCCTAACCAATTCTGTAACAAATCTCTCTCTCTCTCTCTCTCTCTCTCTCTCTCTCTCTCTCTGCGTGTTTGTGTGAGAATGCACAAATAAGGACTCTTGTTTATGTATTTTATATATTCTTGTTTGTATATAATATTTTTTTTACAAATAATGTCGTTTATCATTAATCGTAAAAAGCAGCAAACTAAGATATTTCAATTTTTTTTTCTTTTCTTGTTTTTAAAACGCGTATTTGTTAATGTGAATAAGAAAATTGAATTTTTTCAAAATAGTTTGCGTATTGTGTGTTTGTGTGTGGATTTGGTGGGTTGGTGGCACACCTTTATTGAAAATATTTTCCTAGACCACTATTGTTTTTGTCATCCAATTGTGATCTACTACTTTTTATATTTGTAAGAAATTATTGAAATATACCTTCTGTATTACATCCTCCATCAGTGATGTCACTTGCATCAATCCTAAACACGAATTTTCCGGGTATTTCCACATTTGAATCCTCATTCACGTTTATAATATCAGGGCTGCGTGATGCATTAACTGTAAAAGATACAATTCCATCTCCAGCGTTGAATCCAACCTTCAAGTACAGTTTCACATCAGAACCATATCATGCAATACTTGATAACTTTATTACATATAGATTTTTGTAGTTTGTGTATTTATATAGGAGTAAAGCCAATGAAAAAATATTTTATTAAAATACACTTATCCTTTAAAGAAATGCTAATCTTCACGAATAAAAATGTAGTTTTCTCTCTTTAGAAACCAAATTAAAAAAACCTGTTTAATATCTAGTAAATGAAAGTAGCCAACATATGTCTGCATATTGAGATATGAAATATTTCGCTGATGCTTTACAACAATGGCTTAGTTTTGCAAGGTGTACCGGGGCTTAATTTAAAGATAAACACGGTGAAAAGCTGTGTTTTAAACTGCCATTTTCAATGAAAGGACACAGTCAAAAGGTTTGCAATGAAATGGCAACATTCCAAAATATAGGTATTCTGATTTGAATTTGAAATGAAAGGCAAACCACAAAGAAGCACATTCCATAAATTATTTTTTATATAAAATTCGAAAGATTCTTGTTTTACCTTGCCTTTAAGAATGAATTTTATCGTTTACATTAAATTCAACATCTAAAATCATTACAATATTTTATTAATATCGCAAATTGAAACTATGAACTACATCGGTTGTGTAAAACTCCAATGTACACTGTAGCTCACTTACTAAATGTGGTTGAATAAAGCATTCTTTGAGAAGTATTACTAGTATATTGAAAATTGTTGACATATTACTTCAAAAATACGAAGAACAAATTAAGGGATATCGGGGCCATTTTTTAAAAACCTTTTTGCACTAATATTAATATTGCTATTATCGCCTATTTACATTTGTCACCAGGATTTTAACAGACTGAGTAAAGAAAAAAATCTTTGTTAAGCTCATAAAAACGTTTTCCCTTGCACTTTTTGCACCCATAATTGGTGAATTCTTTCGTTTTCATGTGATTTAAAAAAATATGTTTTGAATATGATTTTTAAATGAAAATGTACTAACATAATTGCGTTAAAAATTGGAACCATAGCACATCCCATTTTCATAGTGTATGCTTAATTTAAAAATGTTTACATTCGGCATTTGTAATTTGAAGAAAAAAAATTGTGAGTATGTAGAATAGATTTAAAAGAAAATCATCAAAATCTTTAATAAAATACCTGAGCAGGGGTTCCCCCTAACCCAGTGGTACTGTTTCCTCCGCTTGAACTTCCAGTCGTCCATTGTATGTTTTCGTAGTTGTATATTGTAAAGGAATGCTGACCGTTTGTTATCAAGATTGCTTGAAACGTGTTGGTCTTTAAATTAAATAGTTAAAACAACTAATCCTGGAATCAAACCATAATATATTATTATTTCCATAATGATATGACAAATGATAATGAAAAAAATATATACCTTTAAACATCCATCACCAGAGCATCCGAAAAACGCCACGCGATCCCACGTGACAATAAATACCCATGATGCTATGAATTTAAAAAAACTAGGGAAGTAAGCTCGTACTTCGTCTGTGGCTCTGTCTAACAAGTCATCATTTGTAGTCTCTCTGTACCACACTGTACCCCCCTTTGTTGTATCAATGTCAGCCCAAAATAAAGCTATCATTCTGGCATCATTCGCAATAGGAAATGGGTTTGGGGTATATGTTCTCACTCCTCGTAGAAAGGAAATAACTCCGTTTGTGTTCACCTGTTTGATATGTGTAAAAAAAGTATTATTAATGATTGATCTAAGATCATAGAAACTTAAGAAATCTAACAATTGGTAAATTGATCGGGAATAAATCCTGGTCGTCGTCATTTTGCTAAAGGAACACAGAAGGTCGTCTTTATTTTATATGATTACAGTTTCAAACTGCTTTAAATAGTCATTTTGGAAGAAAACACAATGTCATTATTAATTTACACATCATCTCTTAGTTGAATATATAAAACGATAAATTGTATACGCACCAATATTTTCACGGCACATAGTTATTGTGTATGTATATATTGTTTAATGTTGATATGGTTACTTCTAGTCTGCCAACGGTCACTGGGTATTGTCATCCAACTATCGATGTCCACACCTCTGCGACATATGTGTGGTATGTAGACATAAAATATTTACATGTAAAACCGTGTTTTCGTATTTTTCGTTTTTCTACGTCAGTCTAAGATAAACTTTCATTTATTAATCTCAAACGTTAGACTTATTTTATCATTTTATCTATGAATTGATAGACATGCAGGAAGGGATTGGAGCAGAAACAAGTTAGCAAACATTGTGTAGCATATCTTGAAGTCAAATCGATTGCTGTTTGTTGTTTACATGCATCAAAACGGAATTACCAATTAATGAGCTAGGGATAAGAAATTGAGTTCACAATTAAATATGCTTAAATCATTTAAATCAATATAAATATAAATATTTCTTTTCATCTTTAATTTAATTGAGACAACTAAAGTAAAACTTACACATATAGACTTTTTGATATCCTTTGAATTTGAATTTTTGAGAAGCTTCATTAATATGATACATGTCAACTGCATTCTATACAATTTGTTTTTTACTTGAAATTGAACGGTCAAATGCATTTGTATACAAAGTAATTCAAACAGAGAGAGAGAGAGAGAGAGAGAGAGGGTAATTGTTCAACCAATGTGGCATTCTATACAAATTACATATTCAATTTTTCTCTCCGAGTGACTCTAACTCTGTAATGATGATGAATGGCATATATATAAATTTTCTACTTACAATTAATTTTGAGTGTTGGTGATTAAAAAACGGGAAAAGAGTTGATATGGGGATATCTGGCGAACTTCCATCGTCATTTTTATCCATGGCAGTATCTCCGGCTTGGTCTCCAAATGGATAAAGGTCTTTTAACGTTAGTCCTAATGCAGGTCCAAAAAAAAATGCAACCACCCAAAGACTCGGCATGGCTCTACTCAAATAAATTAAATAGATTTCACAGTAAACAGTGGAGAACAGCTAATTGGGTTTATTGCGCAGTAACATGTGCAAATGCTGCAAGCTGCATGCACTTCACGCCAGTTTCCCTAATGAGCATCTTAACGGTGTCACAGTTTTTTTCCAACCTTGACATTGTGATAATAACATTGACCGAATTCTTTTTAAACAAGATTGTCAAAAACTTGCAAATTGTTTGCGTTTAATCTCAAATATGCTTAATGCTAAAGATAATGTTTTTAAAATGAAAAGACATACGAAAATATCCCTGCCAGTATTATAAGTTACATCTGTACATAATTATCAACGACTCGAGATTACCCGTATTTATGAAGTACGAATTCTTTCTGATGTCATACGCTTATTGTTTAAATAATTATTATGCAGTATACATATAGCATACAGTCGTTTTACCGGTAACGAATATTTGCCAGTATCGAATAATTTTTAGAAAAATTATTGGAGAAAAACGAAGTTAAGGTTTTAAAAAAACTTATAGCTAGGTAATTATAATACAGAAATAAATATTCTATCCGTGTGTGGAGTTGTTTGACAGTTGCAGGATTATTTGCCGTATTGTTAACAAATTAAAAAAGGTGACCCAGATATGAGCTGCCGGAAGTGCAAGGCAGAAAAAACGAAAGTGTGAAAATAGTTAGGCTTAACTATAAAAATAAGTTTGTAATTGACCCTCATTTAGTAGATAATTAGTAATTATAATCCATTTAATAAGATTTAGCATCATATCAAATAATAATTGAGCTTTGAATGAAATTACGACTTCAAATAGAACCACGTGTAGTTTTCCTAGTTTCGGTTCAGTGCGATAGAAGCATTATTTGGCTAGATAAATTGATAGATATACGGACAAAACAAAGGCAAATTGCAATTACTTATCATCAATAATTATTATAAATGGTTTTATTAAAGTTTAATATCATAAAGTAACGCAAAATGAAAACTGTTCAAGACCAGTTTTAATTGTCGGGAAAAAGGTATGATAAAATAACGATCATATTATTTATTAAAATTACATATTCCCACAATGATTTTTCCTTCTTCATTTATAAGTCTATTGACATGTACCTCTGGTGTATTTTCGAAATTGATCTGCACCAAAATATTCGGTCAGAAGTGATAGAGGGCCCTTGATTCGATACTGGAAAACAAATTCGAAACTAGGAAAATAGAGGGGGTGTTGAAATTACTATCTCCGTAATTCATCCTTCATATTTTCGAATGTTTAATACCACAGTTTAGAAGGACAAAGAAACATGATTGAAACAAAAAATAAAAACATTTGGAATTCCGACAATAAAAGTCGCAAGCACGACGAAACCGCATTCTGGTTCGTTACCGGTAAAAAGACTGTAGTACTAAAACTTTTAAATGCAGCTTTTTTTGTTGGTAAACAATTAGCCTTAAATTACTCATTTAAGGTTAACATCTATTTGGCTTACCCGTACAGGAGTGTAATCTAAGGGGCTGGGTTTAAGAAATAATATTTTATTATTATTTTATTAAGGGAAACATAACTATATATAAACATTGATGATCGAGGCGATGCCTGTAGAGGGTAAGTAGTGTTGGTTCGGAAAAAACGACCTATCAACACATTAAACCATCACACAATACCAGAGAAATTTTTGACGTGATAAATAAAGTATTTTTCTCAATCACCAATTGCATGTTCTTTAAAAAATCCTCAGGAAATATTAAGCATAACGGAAGTTTTATTTCTTTAAGTAGTAAAAATTGAAACTTCTTATCACAATTAGCTTCCGTTGTGTGTAAAATCAGCACTTGACATGTGCTCAGCAAAACTTCCTACTTTTCAAAGAGGACAAAATATTTGTGTCTTTGAACATATTTTTAACAAGCCATTCAGTGAAAAGCATTTGACATATCTAAACAAGAGATGGCACTGGATAACGGGACAAATGTTGTAAAAGCAAACTATATATATATATATATATATATATATATATATATATATATATATATATATATATATACAGTTAAATATCGGTATCTCAAACTTCGGAGGACCTCAACAAAAATTCGAGATATCCGGGGGTTCGAGATATCCGAAGTGGCTTTCCAATTCTAAGTCCGTGATGTTCTTATATCAACACGTGTATTAGTACCGGTATATAGTGAACTTTTCTATTACTCATAAACGATTAATCAACCGTTTGATTAAATATTTTTAGTTTGTGTGTTTTTATTTGTGAAATATAATCAATATTTGTAAAAGCAATCAAATTATAAAATCAATATTACGTAACTAAAACGACTTCACATCCTCTTCACTATATATATATATATATATATATATATATATATATATATATATATATATATATACGCACGCACGCACGCACGCACACACACACACACACACACACACACAATGAAATATAAATACATTCACAACCAGTTTAGATCACAAACAACGAAAATACGGTTTTATAGAATAAAAAAACAAATTAGTGAAAATATGAAGTTATAGCAATGTCCCAATGATCTTGATGTATGTATAAGTAAACAAGGGATGGGTTATTAACAAAGTACTTATTTTCTATGCAATATATGTGCAATAAATATAGGAAAAATAAAGTGAAACTCGTCATGTAAACAATGATCGAGATTAAAAAAAAAACTCATTAATTTGAAACAGAATACCGAAGCGCGCGCACGTATAAATATATCTCTTCATAGTTTTTATCTTTATATTAGTTTGAATGATATAACAAGATAAACAAATTGTTTTCAATTTACTTATAATAAATAGAGTATCTGATATGTGACATTGAATTCTATTCATGATTGCATGATAAAATGTTAAAATTGGGCTAAATATATATTTTTGTTCACAAAAATATCCACAGAGTATTACTATCAAATATAATAAATAGTTTCTATAATTAATCATAAGAGTTTTATCATTTATTATTTTCATGGCTGTAAAATGTAAATCCATCCCTGTGTGAATAAGTCTCACTTGGATTATTTTTCTTCTTTTTAAGTTGAACGGATCTTCTAAAAGAAATAATAAATACAGCATTGTTAATTACATGTTGATTATCAGATAGTCATTTTAATTTATCTTGTTTTTGTCTTATATGAAGTTAAAGTTTTAAACTCAATTAAAAGTAATACAATAACAAATGTGATTAATATGGTAGTTTTTATACAAAACATTACCTAAAGAAAATAATTCCCACTACAACAGAGAGGACAAGGATGACAGCTACGCCACCAATCGCGTACGGAAGGATTTTGTTAAATTGTTCATCGAATTGTCGTAGAGCTTCCTTTATATTATAAGTGCTTGTTTGATGAGTTACAGATCCCGTTGATACATTCGTTCTCAAAGTTGTAGTTTGGTGAGATGGTTCTGTTGAGGCGTCTTCTGTTGTAGACATTCTTTGTGTTGCTGTAGTCGATTCTGTTGAAGATTTAGGTTGGTTTGGTGTTGTTGTTTTTGAAGTGTTTTCTGTTATGGATGTTGTCTGTTTTGCTGTTGTTGATTGTGTTGCTAAAGCTGTGGGTTTATTAGTTGTTGTTTCTTCTGTTGTGAATATTGTTGGTTGATCAGTTGATGTTGAGATTTCTGCAGTTGTCCACTGCTTTGTTGATGTCATTGTTGAAGTTTGTGTTGTAGATGTCGGTATACTAGTTGTTGAAGTCTGTATTGTAGATGTTGTAAGTATATCAAAAATTGTTTCGGTTGTTGAGATTTCTTCCGTTTCCGATGTTGTTGTCACTGTTGTTGTTAAGGCGTCCTCTGTTGTTGTTGTTGTGGGTTGAATTGTAGTGGTTGTTATGATCTCTTTTAAAGTAGATGTGGTAGGAATGCTTGTTTCTTTTTCGGTTGTGAATAAAGTTGATGTAACTTCAAATGTTGAGCTGGTATCAATTAGAACGCAGCTAAAATTTCCAAAGTCATCCCAAGAATTATTTCTACAAGAAACAATGTTACTTTTGCCTTCCATCTCATAGCCAGGATAGCATGAAAAGGTAGCATTATACCCTTCCAGTGTGCTTGAAGCATTCCAAACACCACCAGCAACAGATGGCAGGTCGGCACAACTCTTTACTACAACAAAACGGAGGCATTATGGAATAAAAGCAAGTTGTAATCGGGTGTAACGCAGAAAACGTGGACAGGAAAATGTGTCTACATGTAGATATATGTAGCAATATTTTGTAAGGATTTTTGAAAAGAGTCAAAATGGAAATTACTTGTTTAGGCCTGCTTCCGGCGAAGCAGTTTGAACATTTATTTTTTAAATATGGGTACGAATATTAAATAAAGATTATTTTTCTTTAAATAGATTCATTGACAACAGGAGGTACAAATAATGACGTCAAACTTCTAAATAATTTGTAGTAACCTCCCATAAATAGCAACATTCATCTGGCTGTTTTAATGTAACATACTGTCGATGATACTAGAGCCAAATAGGTTGTTATTATAAGCTTTGATTCGATATATAAAACTTACTTTCATAAGAAGCTTCTACAGAATTATTGAATATGGCTGTAATCTGCAGTGTTTCCGCAGCTAAGTCAGCGGAATCTGTTACGGCATAATCAAATGCACATTCTTGATTTGTTCCGCATAATTCTACAACTTCCGGTGGCAAATTGATAGGCGCACTAAATGCTGGGCGAAATGACAGTAGCTGATAGTCATTATATGTCTTCCCAGGTTCATAAGTGAATAAGGACGAGTTTTCTGTAATCCTCCCTAAAATTCATTTGAAGCAATTTTTTGGATTATACGATTGTCAACCCATTTTCATATTTAATACCAAATTCCACAAAAATATTTTTCTTGTATCGAAAAGAAATATTATGAAAATTATGTTTCCCTCAGTTAAATAAACGTAAACGTCATAGTTGTCATGGTTTCTTGAAAAATAACGATGCTTTCACGTGATCAAATGTTAGATCGGATTGTATAAGCTGAAACTTAATAACATGATGAATATCACAAATGTAACATCGAAAAAGATTCTACTCGTTTTTGCGTATGTTATATTTAGTTAAAACTTTATTACATGGGACTCCAAAATCCTCGAAAATCTGCTCGGTAGATGAGTTTGGGTAGAGAATCCTTCCAGAATCCGTTTGCAAATCATTATTCGGATTTTCATCAAAATCTCCAAGTAAACCTCTTAAACTTCCTAGAAACAAAGGGAAAAGATTAAACAAAGCTAATAAATCAAGATGGTCACATTTAGACATTTAATCCTTACAAAATGATTTGAATTGAATTTTCAAATTGCTGGATTGTTGTTTTTTTTTGGGGGGGGGGGTTGGAGTTGGGATAACAACACTCACCAGCTAACGATTTATTTCCAACTATTGGTAGAATGTTGAGAACTTTGGAGCTTACAATCGCTTTGAATGCTATTCCAATCTCAGTGAATGACACAATGAACTCTTTTTTCGTTGAATTAATGTTGGAATCATTTGTTGCAATTTGCAGCACGAATGCTCCTATAAAGAGACGTGTCGTTCAATGTAAACATTCATAATCAATATATATTCACTTGAAATAATTATCTTCAGAAGATAAAGACTTTTCCTAAATCTAGAATAAATAGTATAACCTGGAAATTGATGTGCATTCGATTCATCAAAGTCAATAACTTCTCCATCAACCAAGACATCGGCTGTTCGGATGGAGTTGAGACGAACTTCCACAACACCGGAAGTATTGGTATGTTGAGTTGCAAAGGCGGTACATACACTTGCATCCACTAAATCTCCTAATATGATTAAAATATGTAGGTTTTAAAAAAAAACACGCATTTTTAAAACATAATTTTAATTGACACCTGTAACCCTTCTCGCTAAAAACATTCAAATTTACATAAGATCTCAATTCTTGGTGAAAGGGGTTAATTAAGCTTACAGTAAGATTACCATTTTCCTTACGAAACTGTTCAAATCGGATTTGACTTTGAAATGTTCCGTCCGTGGTTTTCAGGTACACAAATTCTCCAACACCATTGAATGTATAGCTGTATCCGTCTAGGGTGGTGATATGGGGGTCCCCATTTGTCACGGCTGGAAAAATTAATACAAAAAACACATTAAATCCTCAAAATAGAAATGTCGGTATCATCAGTATGATTTCCCCAAAGACGTTTACGTGTAGTTAACGTTCGGTTAGATGTACAATATTTTAAGCACACAATCCTGCACCCTTAAACTAAATACTAACCTGGACGCGGAGGTACATAGTTTACGCAGGAACTATATTTTCTATGCGTGTAAAACCGGGGACAAATGTTTTCAACAACATTTCCACCACTGACGACATTGTAACCATTCCGAGAATATCGACAACAGTGGAGGAAAGGAAGAACATCAAAGTAAAAGTTGGTGAGGTAAGGGTAAATTCCGGATCCTCCCAGGTAGTGGTATCGCTGCAAAGACCCACCTTCTCTAGCTATCGAATTAATCATATTGTTATTTGAGTCATAACAACAGAGGTTGTCCACTTGTTGTCTGTAAATTAAATAAAATTATATGATTTAGAGAACTAAATGAGTGATACAATAAACTTTAATAAGACAACAAACAATATACTAACCCCAGGTCAGTTAATCGAATACAGTGCGTTGCATCTCGTCTGTGTAGACAGTTTCCAGTACGGGAAAACTGCGAGTTTCTGTTGAATATGTTGCAATCTGGATCCGGTTGGAATCGCACAATATCCAAAAGAGCTTGGTCCAACGTGCAAGGACATGGCTGAACATCATCGGATGGGAGTGAAGGCAACAGTGCTTCCGAATTTAACCAGTTTTTACATGATTGGTAAGCTTGGTCGGATCGTAAGGCTAGAGGGAATATATCTGACCAAATTCCTCTTTCAAACCTGAATACATATAATTATATGAAAAAAAAATATTCCGGTATAAAACTACATGTGTGCTAACATTGTTATATGGAAACAGTTTTAATAATTGAATTGCATGCCTTTTATTGTAAGATATAAATCCAGAATGCAATATATTATGAACTACAATATATAATTATGATATATTACACGTTTGTGTTTAATGCAATTTACTCACTGGTCATTTCTCTGTGGTGATGCTGTGACTCTTACAGCCAAAGCGTAACCATTCGTTTGAAGGAAGAGTTCAGTCGTTCCTTCTAAACGCTGCACTCCTTGTTTTAAAATTTCTTTTTGCCATTTTAAACCACGATTACCTTCCTCCTAAATTAATACCCATCAGGATAACTGTAAATTTTAAAATTGCCTTCTCTTTATATAGTGTTTTCTCTAGATTAAAGTGTAAATACATTTGTACCTTTAAATAAAATAAGTGTATGTCCACTTTCTCATCGTCCTTTAATTCTGCAACATCCGGGTCCCATGAGATTTGTTGTCGCCCTAAGAACCAATCAGGTGCGCTGTGTCTGTATACTCGGTGTTTGCTGTTGGCGGGATTTACTGAAAATATAACCTACTATCGATCATGATTGAAAACATTAATTATAAGTTTATGAAAGTTAGCGAATCTAAAAAATACAAATTCAAAAGAAAGTAATGTCTCAGGTATCCGAGTTCAATACTTTTGGAATATTTGTATACCGCAAATAGTGCGTAATGATTAGGTTCTTCCTTGTTCTTTAATACTTTAAACTCGTTGTAAATTCTGTTGTTATGTAACAAGCTGATACATTTAAAACGTCGCTTGGAGTTATACGTTTTAAAATCAATGCAAATATAGTCAAGTACTATACAAAAACTGAAATGTGAGATTTGTTGGTATTCTTTTTTCTGAAAATCAGATATATGACTCATCTAAAATAGATGATCATTTAAATACGATAGCGCCACAAGAAATACATCTATATATACATCATTTCAATGCAAATCAATGCCAAATGCAAAACAAATCGTTTGTTACTAAAATAAATGCCTCACTGGCTATTCTAAAACGTCTCAAAATGACTGGACAAAGGAAATTTAACTTCTAAATTGATTATCAGATTTTGATAATTTGGGTTTAAATTGTCAAGCAATCTACTGTTCATTTAAGCGTAGATAAAGGAGATTGTTATCAGTATAGATACATGTTAACAAAATTTTGAACATTTTTGAAAGACAAAAGAGTATATATATGTACACATACAAATTGTGTATAGACCCAAAAACGTCTTTTGAGCTCCCTGCTGATCTTCAATGACAACCTGGACTATAACATCGCCCTGGTACGGAAACATTGGTGTTATACACGCCATGCTAAATTCTGTTTTTCTTTCACAATTTTTCTTGTCGGGAAGGCTTACGAAAGTCAGTTCAATTGTCGCTCCAGGTTCAATACATGGGCCGCTGATAACAAGGTACTGCCCTCCTAACATCGGTCCATACCGAGGGGTAATTGTCAATCTTCCTATAAATGACAAAATTATGAACTTAATATCCATGGAATTTAAATTTTGTTTCTTCGCAAACAATTTATTTAGATAAGTTCTTGAATCATATGAATCAAATTCATATACCTTTTGTATTACATCCTCCATCACTGATGTCACTTGCATCAACCCTAAACGCGAATTTTCCGGGTATATCCACATTTGAATCCTCATCCACATTTACAATATCAGGACTGCGTGATGCGGTGATTGTAAAAGATACAATTCCATCCCCAGCGTTAAATCCAACCTGAAAATGTATTAATATTTTCATGTATTACATATAGTCAATATTTAGTAACCAAAAAAGAACACCTTGCTCCCCCCAAAAATCATGATAGCATTATCTAAATAACATGTATTTAAATGTTTGAATGCATCAGATAATTTTTTTCTGAAAGTAAACAGATGTGAAATACCGTATATTTGAAATGATATATTAAAGGGACTTGGACACGATTTGAGCTCAATATTTTCAAAATTTTTTTTTTCATTTTTAATGTCTAGAATGGTCAATATGGATGTTTTTAATGCTCTATCAAAATTTGAAAGTCAAATATCGAGTTACAAGCGAGTTACAGAGGTTACAATTCTTTGTTTTGTAAACAAAGCTCGAGTCTTGTTATTGTTTACATATGTCTTGATTTGGTAAAAGTTTCAATCTAATGTTGCATTTTGTTGTTGATAAACTTATTTATGAACACATTTAATAAGTTTATCTTGTTTCCACAAGTTATTTTGTCAAAGAAATGGTAATTTCTTTACTTTACATTATTTGTAAACAAATATAAGACTCGAGCTTTGTTTACATAACAACGACTTCTTTCCTCTGTATCTCGCTTGTAACATGACTTCTAACATTCAAATTTTGGTAAATCATTCAAAATACACAAGTAAACTATTTAATACATAAAAATCAAAAATAAAATTATTATCTGAAATCGTGTCCAGGTTCCTTTAAATATTCTCATAATAGCTGTGGTGAATGTTAATATATAATGCACTCAGTAGTCTAGTTTAAACTTTTATTTCCAAATTTCCCTCAAAATCACCGATCAAGTAATTTCAAACTGACTGATTATGTCATCCGATTCCTTTTTTAATTTAAAAAGTTATCTAAGGTGTTTTTCTTCACCTAATTGGCGAAACCAGTACATAATACGAGGAAGGCAGTGTCAAAGTTGCATCAATATTATATTACGGCTGCAATATCATGCATGAATTCAGGAGTGTTTTGTGGCACTATTGCTACTGTGTTACACATTCTTTGTCAATGTGTAATATTCTTCTTTCTAAGATTGAAACATTGATTTACCTGAGCGGGGGTTCCCCCAAGCCCAGTGAGACTGTTTCCTCCGCTTGCTGTCCCTGTTGTCCATTGTATGTCCTCATAGTTGTATATTGTGAAGGAATGCTGGCCGTTTGTTATCAACACTGCTTGGAACGTGTTGGTCTTAATATATGAATATAAACAAAGAATTTAAAAAGTATAATTATTATACAAAAATCTATGATACACATTGTTGTACTTGGTCTTTACCTTAGAGCATCCTCCATCAGTACATCCATAAAACGCAACCCGATCCCACGTGGCGATAAATACCCATGATGCCCTGAATCTAAAAAACCCGGGAAAGTAAGCTCGTACTTCGTCTGTGGCTCTGTCTAGCAGAGTATCATGAGTAGTCTCTCTGTACCACACTGTCCCTCCATTTCTTGTATCAACATCACCCCAAAATGGAGCTATCATTCGGACGTCATTCGCTATAGGAAATGGATCAGGGGTGAATGTGCTAACCCTTTGTAGAAAGGAAATAACTCCGTTTGTGTTCACCTGAATGGATAAAAGTATGAGGAAGAGTTTGTAAATAATCAATATAATTCCTCTGGTATCGTTTAGTTGTTAAATATATTGTCCAATCCTCATAAGTTAATCTTCAATGTCAGGTTTTTAAAAATAAATATTCCTTATATCTACTAAATTTGAAAATACATTTTTGCTAGGGATTTTTGTTTGTTTTTGTTTTTGTTTTTTTTTATTGAACTTTCGCATATTCACATACCAGAGTATAAGTATTGCGCATTAACATACTAGATATATGTTGCAATGTATACATATACATTTATAGTATTTGTTTGATAGATACATTCAATATTTTGATATAAAGTATATGTACATATACATATTACTCCTCAGAAGAGTTTCAATGTAATTTGAACAAGTAGTGGTATATAATATATGTGAAAATGGTTTTCTCTTTAGAACAAAAAAGGAAAAAAGGATTTTTTTTTTTGGTGTTTGTAGAAACGCCATCGCTACAAAATATTGAAAGTACATGTAATTAGATAGATAATAATTCATTTTCAAAGCAAATCTCTATATGAAGCCCATTAACTATGATACATTCTTAAAATAATATCAATATTGACATAGTAATGTAGACAACAGAAACGAATATAGAATGAATAGTGATTTTTGTTTTTATTCTTTTACCCACCGTGTAGTAACACGCGCAATAATAGAAATAGAGTCAGAGAGGAAGGTGTAGCCTGTAAAATACCAACAAGATAGTTACTCACTATTAACTTGGTATGTTGGTGGTTAAAAAAAGGGAAAAGAGTTGATATAAATATTTCTGGCGAACCATCATCGTCATTTTTGCTCACAGCAGTATCTCCAGCTTGGTCACCAAATGGATAAAGGTCATTCAAAGTTAGTCCCAGCGCAGGTCCAACAACGAAGGCAAAATACTCTGCCACCAGAATAATCCGCATGCCTATATCTTTGAGTGGAAATTTAATAAAATGTTTGACAAATAGGTAAGCACTTCAGATCCAGAAAACTATGTCCTCAGAACTTCCTTGTTGTGTGAGTAGCTAATGGTGTGACTTGTTTGCGTGTATTTTTGATGCGCAGAATCATCAAGAACAAAAGAAGATATATTTTCCAAATTTCGTATGCTTTATTTTTAGTCTTGGACTTTGACATCCAGTACCACTCCAATCGTGATTGCTCAATTGTGTTTGTCTTCTTTTACGTATTCCAAAAAAATGATGTGAATAAATAATATTCTTATAAACCTAATCTATATCTCTAAAGTAGACTTGTTCTTTCAGGTTTTCTGTCGATTATTGGTTTCATTGATCTATTATAAATGTGCAAACGGTAAAGATCCATAATCTTACCGGGATGTTGAAGTTTAAATCCAACTCTATAGAGTTTACAATTGCATTCAGATAGGTGATAGAATGGTTTGACGTTTGTTAATTTTCTAACATTAACAGTATTCATTCAGGAATAAGCTTCCAGACTTTACGTACATGTAATAGTGGTTGTACTTGTAATTTGCACTTTTGGTTTAAAAGGGTTGGTTTTCCTTTTTCTTTTTTTTTTTAAAGCGGATGGCTAGTAAAGGATTTGGAATGGAAAAAAAACAAACCTTTTTCATAAAAAAATCATTTACCATCTTAATCCTTATTATATTATACTATTACAATCAATTTGAAATATGAAATGTCAGAATCACCTTTTTTTAGTCACACAATTTATACGATCTCACTTTCTATTATAATTTAAATTCTTTTGTAACTCAGCCCCGAGTTCTTTTACTTATCATACATACTTCTTAAAAGTTTGTTCATATGGTACGTCAACGTTGCAAAACTTGATCCTTTGTAATCGTATTGTAATTTTATTGTATAATTTCCATGTGCATTGTATAATTTTTCATTTGTTGCAGCAATCTAAAACAATTATTTGGAATTTTCTTATGATTTGTTTATTGGGTTCGCTACACAAGATTTCATGGGTTTAATCCTATTCTTTATCAAACTTAAGGTAATGCCAAGGCGTTCTGGAACGATTCCATGAGGAACTGTCAACAATGATTTTGTTAGTGTCATCAATTTAGTATTCATTTTAATATGTACAATAACAATGACAAGCGTGTATTTACTAGAAAGTACAAAGAAAGCTTCAGAGTAAAAATCATTTGAAATAACTTTTGATTTAAATTTAGTATACAGCTGTGTTATTTAATGCATTTTCAATCAATATTAACCTAATAATACTTTGTTTAAAAGTCCCAGGCGCCAAACAGAATCGAACGTTTTATTCAAAATCAATAAAGGTTACTAAATTTCTTCCTGGTATATTCCTATATTTCATTCAGTGTAAACCAAAAAAAAAAGAAGCTATGATTCATTTCAAATAAAGTGGAATATATTTTTTTATATATATCACTGGGGCTTAATTTTTCAAAAAAGCTGGACTGTATTTGCATATTGATTTAATCTCTTATTCAGAATAAAATCATTCAGAATAAAAGGAAATAGTTTACCTAAACAGTTTATAAAAGTAGTAGGTCTATAAATTCTGGGCTCTGTAGCGACACCTTTTATTTCATAAAGAATGGTTCTGTTACCAAATGTCCACCGAGAAGGTAGGATTTCTAAGTAAAACAATTTGTTAAAATAATATAATATAAAAGGTTGACATTATGGCTTGTGCTCATAATGGATTTAATGTTATCATTAACAATTTCGTCATAACCACTTGCCTTGTTATTTAAAAAAAAAGCATTTGATATTCATCTATTTAATTTTGTTAATTGGTAAACGATGTTATTTAATTCTGCATTTGATAGTATTTTCAATTTTTCCTCAGCCTGTACATGATTTCTTCTTCGCCATCTACTGGGATAAAACAACATTCTTTATAAAAATCATGGAAGTCAGAAATTCCACATCACAACATTTTTTGTACAGCCAGCATCGATTATTTTTCAGTCCTTTGAATTAGATGATCTTAAATATTGTTATTTTCTCTTTATACCATATTTCTATGACCATTTTGAGCAGACTTTAATGATGTTTGTTTATATACGAGTAGTTTATCTCCGAACAGGAAGGCCCAAAGACCCAAAATGGGGGATGGGGAGAAACCTTAATATATATAGCCATCCCCACCAAGGGTAACATTAACCTTACACATTTAGCCAGTCTTTCGGAGAGAAGGGGAGTTACGGAACTCTTTCATACGTTTCATTTGGACACCTCTTATCTTTTGGGAAGCAGTCAACAGTGACAAATATGAATGTAGAACCGATCAGCAAGAGAGTTAATTATAAGAGAGAGAACATTCATTTGAACTATTTGGCGGATAATCAGAGTGGAGAACTAATCGATTAAAAAAACTGTTATCATTAGTGAATCTCTAAAGTCTGTCCCAAGATATTGTTTACATCACATTTGGGAGATTTTTAATAAAAATACACATACATGTATCTGTGAAAGAAGTACAATTGAAATTGATGAAAGGTAAAATCTCCAAGATATCTTCATTGAAACATTATAGTTAACACAAAATGAGTAAATAACGATTTTTTAAAAGTTCAGAGTACATGGTTACCAAACAAAAATACACTAACAGATAATAGGCTGTGTACAGTTTATTTAGTTATTAACAAGAATAGACATGGGTTACCCCATATCCAACTGCCAAGATATTCGAATTTTAAATTACTTGAATTTTCACTGTGTTCAGTTGATCTTAAAGTTAAAATCACTGAACTTGCTAAGAAACTGGCATGAATAGTTCTTCATGTCCGTAGCAAATCTTGCGTCATAAGCAATGCAGAGTCCACACGAGTGCTATCAGAAATATAGTGCAGGTGTTGCATAACCATTCCGTCATTTAAAAAAAAAAACAACACACACTCATACATATAAACAATAAATAATCAAAAGAGAGTGTGTGATGACTGACGAACAATAAACATGACAGTTACATAATTATTGTAATAATATAAGCAATATTCATTAGTGAAACAATTGTCAATCGAAGAATTATCTATACTTTCGTGAAAAGACTGAAAAAGCTAGTGTAGGTATATGAATACTTCATATTTATATTTCTTAAGCTAAGGTTATTTTAAAAAATAATTAAAAATAATTTTACGTTGATTTTGTTTTCTTACAAGTGAATGGAACAGTTAATATAATTTTCAGCATAATGGTGTAAAGAATACCTGACTACAGTAATATCTTTTAAAATACTAAATCATTATTAATGTTGATTTGAACGTTATACAGAAGGAACAGTTGATTCTCCTTATATCTGAAGGTAACCACGGTAACAGCTTGAAACTACTTAAAAGTCTAGGATCAGCCCGCGTGCAAGTCTTTGGATCCAAAACTTTCCTCTTGCATGGTGTCCGTCCAGTGAGAATGAATGTTAATAATCAGAACTAGTAACTGTCATATCTTCCGATTTGTACGATTTGCCACATATGCACTTCACATTTTTTAAAATTTTCTACACTTTAATTTGTAAATCTGTAAAATTTACAGATTAAAGTGTAAAATTCACATTTTAATATGTAAAATTTACACTTTATTCTGTAAAACTCACACTTAAATCTGTAAAATTTACACTTTTATCTGTAAAATTCACATCTAAAAGTGTAAAATTCACACTTCAATCTGTAAAATTCACACTTTAATTTGTAAAATTTACACTTAAATCTGTAAATTGTACACTTCAGTCTGTAAAATTAACAGATTAAAGTGTAAAATTCACACTTTAATCTGTAAAATTTACACTTAAATCTGTTATATTCATACTTCAATCTGTAAAATTTACAGAATAAAGTGTAAAATTTACACTTTAATCTGTAAAATTTACACTTTAAACTGTAAAATTTACACTTCAAAGTGTAAAATTCACACTATAATCTGTAAAATTCACACTTTAAAGTGTAAATTCACACTTTAATCTGTAAAATTCACACTTTAAAGTGTAAAATTTACACTTTAATCTGTAAAATCTACACTTTAATCTAAAAACTTCACACTTTAATCTGTAAAATTTACACTTTAATCTAAAAATTTTACACATAAATCTGTAAAAACCACACATTAATCTGTAAAATATAGTGTAAACACCGCATGGCTGTCCTATCTAAATGTCCGGTGGCATTTCTTTGATCATGTTTGAAAAATAAACATTGCAATCGACAATGAGTTCTCATTACCAGTATTCAGTTTTCCAACAGGTGAACAGTAATGATTAAATACTCATACACTAAATGTTTTAGTTGAACCGCTGTTCAACGCTCAATACCTTTCTTAAAACAAGCCGTTTCACTCGAGAAACTGAAAAGAAGCCATAATTTTGAGAAGATTTGCGCTTGAATGTACTATAAACTTTAATCACCCTGTCTTGAAAATATTTGTTCATGGGTTTCAAATGTATGTTATAAATCGTCATGCATTTTATTAAGATCGTCCTTTGTTCCTTCTTCCTTCTTCAAATTTGCATCATTGATAGAGAATAAAAATAGCTATTAATTTGCAATGTTTTGAAGATGACTTTCTTTCGTCAAACGCATCGAATTTTCTTGGTTTTAACTGATTTCTTAAGCAGTTTTCTCATAAACGCTATTAGATTTAACTATGAGATTTTCAGATACAGTATATTAAATATATGTTAAGAAGGGCGTAAATTACGGAAACCGGATAGTGACAGGTGGAAAATATATATCATCAGGCGGCCGCCACAAAATTTCTGGCGGCCGCTACTTATTTATCAGGCATCCGCCACAAGTTAATAATCTGACGACCGCCGAATAATAAGGTGGCTGCTTATCTAGAACCCGCAATATAACTACACGTATGTGGCGGCCACCAGATAAATAAGTGGCGGTCGTCATAGTGGCCGCCACTTATTTATCTGGCGGCCACCACATAATTATATGGCGGCCGCCACATAAAATGTAGAATTATCTTTTGCCATTTTTATTGGTTTTGACTATTTGTTTTCTAAAATTTATGCAAATACGCAGTCTTCAATCCTGCTAAATGTATATCAGACGTCAATTTTTATAAGTTCAAAGCATCAATTTCATTCATTTGTATGCAGTACAATTTTATTATTTTAATTATGTATTAGTAGTACGTACACAAATCAAAGTACTGAAAATACTTACACTGAATCGAAGTTTAGACAAAATGATACATAATGTTTATTCTTTGAATGAAGAGAAAATCATCATAGTTAGTAATTTTGATTGTAAAATCATCAAAGAACGTTGGGGGTATAAGCCGAGGCATAATACCACTTAAGTCCATTTGAAACCCACAATTTTTTTTTTTTTTTGCAAATATCACTTTTGTTGAATGATGTCACTGTATTTAAGACCTAGTTTGAAATGTTCACCTATTAAATAAATTAGGTCAATTAAATCATCACAAATAACTTAAACCCTCCAATGAATGTACAAATGTGCCAATATTATACTACAGGATAAAGTGTGAATTTTACACTTAAAAGTATAAAATTTACAGATTAAAGTGTGAATTTTACAGATTAAAGGATAAATTTTACAGATCAAATGTAAAATTTACAGATTAAAGTGTGAATTTTACACTTTTAAATGGTTGTATTCAGTGTAATAATAGATTAACACTTCTGAAACTTAGATGATCGCGTTAACTATCGTTAACAAATGTGAAATATAGATTAACGGCGTTAAATAAAGGTTCACGGATTATAAATAAGGGTTCTCGACTGTTAGATTACGAACCCTAAACTATAGTTAACTGTTAACTATAGTTTACGAACCCTAAACTATAGTTAACGAATCGTTAACTAATAACTTAAATTGTTCAATCATAGTTTCACACTATATTTTTCAGATAAACTATGTTTTGCAATCGCAATTGGTTGTTTTCAGTTTTAATTATAGTTTTACACTTTTGAAACATAAATGATCGCGTTAACTATGGTTTATAGATGTCAAATATATATTATCGTCGTTAACTATAGTTTTCTGTCCGTTAACTATAGTTTACAACCGTTAAACCTAGTTTATCAACTGTGAAACTATGATTAGCTAATTTTTTGTAAATTTGGCGTGCCATAAAATATAGATTAACGCCGGTACCTATAGTTTTTCCTCCGTAAACCACAGTTTACAACCGATAACCTAGTTTATCGACTGTGAAAATATGCTTATCTTATTTTTATGAATTTGGTGGGGTTTTTTTGTTTGTTTGTTTTTTTTTTGTTTTTACGGTGGAGGTACGACCCATAATAAAACAAGTAAATCTGTCCGTGTCAGTGCTGTACCTGCACAAAATTTTGATAGTATAAAGAATGGAGAGATTCTTGGACGGGGTTCTTTTAGCTTGGTATTGCAATAAGGTTTCCCTGTCTCATAAACTGATAAATTGCCTTTTGCACACCCTAGTTGATCACCAACCTTCCCTTGTGTGTATAAAAATGTCTACAGCGCTATAGCTTATCTATCATTTTTTTTACGTGAGCTTGGTACCGTCTTTCTTGGGAGGCGGTATAAAGAGTTGATATAATGTACAGTTTCCGGGTTGTGTACTCCTAGCTCTCCTTTGTGATTGGCAGAAAATACATGATGTGAAAATTTAGATTTATTTTTCATTCATTGGTTGAAATGTTCGGCGCAAGGGAGTTAATTTTCTGATGATCTAGTATATGGACGCAGACCACAATTATTTTTCTCCTCTATCACTTTATAAAACAAAAATTAATATATAAAATTCTACCGGCTCAAATCAATTCAAATATGTTACACCAATATGGTTGCTAAACACAGTTTCCAGGGTAGGGTAGGGTTCTCTGGGAAAAAGCATGATGGGTAGGGTAGGGATTTTCCTGCTATTTTTATGCGGTATACATGAAAATTAATTTTTTAAATTCTCAGTTGCATCACAAAGAGGTTTATCTTTCGAATACATGAAAAGTATGTAAAAATGTTTAAAAACTAACTTTGTGAGACTCTAAAAAAAGGGAGGTAACTCCAAAAATATCCAGATTTAACGCGTGAAGAATTTCATGAATTTATTAGCGGGTGATAAAGCTCTTTAAAGATCTGGCGAATTTGCATTCTAAAGTGCATAGGTGTACTGCATTTAGAGGCATCCTTTTGTCTATTTTCCTCATGTTTTGAGTGTCAAACAATTTATTGTTATAGGGGTCAGTTTTGCTTGTCCCTCATCTAAAAACGTCCTTATTACGTTACATATAAAACTGTGTTTTGCACCCTATAATGACACTAGTCCAATTGGTTCCCACCAATTTGATATCCTGCTGAATCCGCCAGAAGGGGTGGGGAGAGTGGCAGACTCATTCAAAAATTCTCGACAAGCAAAAAACCCCAATTCCCAAAATCATAATAATCCTAAATCCGTGGGGATTTACTGTACTGTACTGTAATTTCCTTCCTTTCACTTCCTTTTTTTACATGCTCCCAAAAATCTCAAAAATGGAGGCAAAATCCATGATAACTCACTTTTTTTCAATGAATAGCATAATCATCTGATAATGTTTGCTGTGAGAAAAAGCAGGGGTGGGGTGGGGGGCTGGGGCTCCCCCCCCCCACCCCCACCCTCCGATGCTACGTGAATGCTTATTTAAATGAAAATCTATTAAATATTACAAGCTGCATGCATTGAACGACTTTTTATTTGACTGTTATAAAACACCCTGAAATATCTTGTTCAATGAATAGACTAGACATTTTGCTACTTCCGGCCATTTCAAGTTAAATGCGCGGGCATGTTTGGACTTCCTTGGTTACGTAATAGTATTGCTAGAGAGAAGCTATGTTTTCGTGACTCCCGAAGATTGATAGTTTGTGAATACTATCAATTTTCGCCTTCGCCCGGCACTCGTGTGTGGTTATACATCGTTCAATTAACACAGTTTATCAACTGTAAATTTATTTTTATTCTTTAATTGAATTCAGACAATTTAAAAGAGGCCATATTAGATATTTTGAAAATTATCGTGTCTAAAGATAAAGGACACTTAAGTTGTGACAACTGAAGTCTTGCCCAAAAGTGAACCGATTGTAGTAAATCGGGACGTTTGTTACAGCTTCATGAGTAAAGAGGATGCCGACCCTCAGGCCTGCTGGCTTGAGAGTAAGCGGCAAGAGAGGATGATAGTAATTTTTGGCTTAATATGAAAGTGATGTTTTTATTTACATTTGTTCATAATTTAGAGTTTCTACATCTTCAACTTCTTCCTCTGGGTCTGCGGTCTTGGACTCCTTGAAATTTAGGAATATTCAGCAAAAAGGTAGGAGTATTTGAATTATACTTTGTGTGGATTTATTAGGTCCTGTTAGCGTTTACTTGGATATCCATATAAAAAAGTTTTCTGCCTTCTCTGACCAAATGACAAAAAGTTTCTAAGCTTTAACTCAAACTATTTTTATTCAACTTTTTTTCTTTTAATTAAATAATTCTCAATTTATAAACAATTTTGAAACTTTGTTATAAAGATATCATTTACTAGTAATTGAGAAATGTATTTATAAAATACTGGACAGAAATCAAAACAAGACATCTTCTCCGCCAAGTTTAGTTTCATCAACTGCATCAGATGATGTGGTCCTCAGAAACCTTAAAAATCATCTCCCAAGGCTGAAAATGATAGGTTTTTTTTTACACGGCATGCTAAATTTCCGGTTATAATTTTGACGCACAACGAGTGTTTTAAAATAGTAAAGGCTCGATCAAAAAGTGTGAAATTTGTTAAAATATCGCATCTCCGTCGTTTAGAGGGATTGGAGAATTAAAGCAAGGAAAGCAGCGAAATGTGAACATGGTAAATGAGTGTGTAATATAATTGTACGTATTGTATGCATTCTCTTCCAACATTTAAACTGTGTTTATGCATGTAGCTCGATGACAGCATGCGTCCTCCAGGACAACGAGAGGATAAGTAAGTACATGTGTAGCTTGAACATTAATTAAAACTATAAAATTGATTGAAGTTTAATCTACATAAAAATAAATATGTTTAAAAACTGGGATAGAAAGTATTTGATAGAAAGGGGGGTACTACTTCACTCTATTCTATGTGTTTTTGACACTCTTGACCATAATTTTATATGTATAATACAGTTTCATTGAGGATATCAATTTTAGTGACTGTTAGATTGTGTCTTTTTGGTACATTTCAATTATTTCCAAAGTTTGCAAGATTATGAAGGAAAAATTAGATGGTCTTTTTTGATAAACTATGTTTTTGTTAACAAAATATGTAATTCTTAATATATATTTAAAAAGAAATGTATGTAAACTGAATAATATTTTTGAATTTTCAAAAAATATGCAATTTTGTGATTCTTTTGGAAGGTCATGCCATGCAAGGAAAAATGTAATATTGTTTTATATTTTTTATAGAAAATCAATAAATTTTTATGATTTAATAATAATCAATTGATTTCCTTAAATTTTTACCGAACATGATGTATTTTGGTGCATAATTTAATAAATTATGAGATCATGCTTTATGGTAATAAAGTTTGGCTGTTGATTTTTTGGACCTTGTGAGCTGAAGCTCACAGTAGGAAAACAAACAAGCAATGGTATAAATATTTTGGCCTTTTAGTAAGTTTGTAAGTTGTTTTAACTGTTCAAATTAAAAAAGTTTGATTTGACACAAATATCTAAAACACTGGGATTACCTTAAGGTTTAATTATGATTAAATCCTACTTCTTATTTATTCACTGTAATTGTTATAATACTAAACAGTTTTTGTAATTCATAAATGTACACTATGATTATAAAATAATCTTTTCATATCTGTTTGTTTTCAGCTGGATGCCCTTCCATTTACTGAAATATTTTCAAGGTTTTTTTTTTTTAAAGAACAGTTTAAAAACTAAATTGATAAACTTTAAGTCTTTATTGTCAGTGTAATTTTATTTAATTGGATATTTGAGAAACATTTATGTAAAATGGGGCGAAAGTAAGTATGCAACTGATAATATTATTATTTTTTTTTACATTGAATTTATTTCATAAGTTTGCATAAAATGGGCACTAGTATGTTTTAATGTTTTTATGCTGGCTGTTTTATATTTATAGGAACGGGAGACCTTTTTGTTGCTATATTAACAAGTGTCTATTTAGAGCTTATATTGGTTTTTCATTTGTAAGTCGTTTTTATAAAACTATTCTTTATTCATTTGGTCTTTTAAACAAGAGCTCATATCGGTCTCTAATTTGTGAAATCATATTTCGAAACCGATACTTATAGATTCATCAAATAATAATATATTGGTGTGTCGAGCCATGCAATCAAACAGACTCACTGCCTGATATGCAGGTGCATACGTACTCGCGAATTTTAGAGATTCATTGTTAGTTTACATGTATTTACTTGGTTTTGTTGACTCGGATAAATATAACCTTTAATAGAATTAAACACACTGTTCATGCTTTTTAACGTCTTGATGATATGATTATGTAATGATTAAGGTAAATAATTGGCCTTATTATCAATTTAGACAACAGTTTTGATACCACATTTTTTTCTTGATTCTAAAGCTCTTTAAGAACACCATTATCACATATACTATCAATCTCGTTTTAGGCGAATACAAATGTACTCTTCTTTCTTCATTTTCATCCAATTTTCGAAATGGAGTACATGTTTATTACAAAATCAAGAAAAATGTGACTTTTGTATTATTCACTCCGACAATATTACCGATATGTATGTTTTAATGATGGTCTCAAAGCCTGTATCAAGAGATCGATCTCACCTAATGACAAACATGCTGGCGTTATGTACACCGTGATTTGTAGGGACGGCGGAGCTCAGTTGGGCTTGTGCAGTGGCTGTATCTGTACACTGTATTCTTTCCCAATGAAAGTCGACAACGATGCTTAATAAAGCAATATGTTTATTTATTTATTTATTTATTTATTTATTTATTTATTTATTTATTTATTTTTTGCATTAAAATCAGTTTGTTTCAAATCTAGGGTTTTCTTAGATTATCTTAGAAAACAGTATAATTACATTGTAAATTCAAACATCACATTTCATATTTTGTATCATGCACCTGTTACTAGAAAAAGAATAATGATGTAGCATTCTTTATATGATAGAGTTGATCACGCCCCGACTGAAATTATCACCTCACAATATTTAAAGATGATTCCTTATTACTTATATTTATATACATGTAATTTTAAGCAATGAAACGATTAAATATCTATACTTATAAATTAAGGCATTTTGCAAATAAACTACAAAATGCCTGCACCAGAGTACTTGCTTACACCTTTGGTATTTCAACACATGTTAGGTGATGTCCGTAAGGTATAGTTGAATTTTAACTGATAAATTATTAAAAAAACCTACTTTCATTTTCGATAAACATGCAAGCCCGAAATAGCAAAATTGAGAGTAAGGTGGTGGACACGCTTTGGCGGATCCAAGTCAGGGATAGTCTCGATCAAAATATATAATTGCAATGAAATAATATTGAATGATTACGTAAAGAGTGAATATATTTACTGTGAGCCTATTTAGAGAATACACAGAAGTTAAGATTTGACAAATGTTGAAAAATAAAATGAGTCAATTCGTTTCTTTAGTGGGCGATTTTAGTTTTGATACTCATTCGCTTGCGAAGCACGACCTCTGGTGAGAGAATGGGATAGAACTTTCCAGAACGGGGTAACCAAGAACGCGAATTGACTAATTAACGAAAAGTGTAGGACGAGTTCATCATGCATCGCGGGCAAATACCTTGGATCGGACTTCGATTGATACGAAAAGTTGGTGAATAAAATGGAACAATTAATGCGATATTTAAATATTAATGGAAAGAACTTTCCAGAACGGTGTGCCTAGAAATGGGTTGACTAATTGACATTATGGTGGAAAGTGTAGCCTAAGGGCGAGTTAACCATCGGCCAGATACTTTGAATCTGACAACTTTGGTGAAAAATATGCATGCAAATGGATAATAATGCATAACATAGCGTGTTTTAATTTCATACATATACATACCACGATAGATTGGTTGTAAACGTTAGTCATTAATTTGTAAACATAAATGAACAGATTATTGTATTCTACGTCTATATATGGATAAATGATGTATGCATAAAACGGGGAAGTTTAATGGGGATGCCCCCCCCCTCCAGATTGTTTTTCAAAAGTCTTTTATTTTAAATTCTTATTTGTTATTTGGGACAGTAATAGAAATTATATTGGAAATTGACCTAAAGAACCAAATTTAGAGAGAGATACTAAATACCTATTCACTGGTTTGAAATAAATACAGCAAAAAAAGGGTTTTTTTTCAGTCAGCTGCAACAAACAGGATTAAGGTCACGTACATGTATATATTATCCATTTCAGTTTAGATTTCTCATCCCTGCCCGGTCCTCTAAATATCTAACAATGCAGTTTGTTTTTTATTTCAATTTTAAAGAATAAGAAGATAAGGAAAAATCGGACAAAGTATATACAAAAATGCACAAAAATATGGTTCAATATATTAAGCAATATATCATAATAATGTGTAAAGTGTTCATTCCCGCGCTTGCGCGGGTAATCATCTAGTTTGAATATAAATAAGCAAACCCCGCTTGCGCCCCAATTATACGTCTTTTGAGTTTATTAGACTGTATTGTATGAAATCGATACGTAGTGTTATCACAGGCATCGACAATGAAAAATGTAAATATTATATACTTTAAGCATCTGCTGACAGTTCAAGCAGTTGTTTCCAATAGGCGAGGTCAATACCACGTTATCACATATCTCATAATATCTACCCCGTTGTAAAACCAGTTATATTTTTAGAGTAGTCATATTTTTTTTTTGTTAGAGATAGGAATCTTTATATCTTGTTATTTCAACTTTTGGGTAAATTCTTTTTTAAACTATGAAAATGAAAAATATTTCCTTCACACAAAATTTGTGTGTATCACATCCAATTATGACAGATGGCACGTTAGCGACTATTGGTGGTATAATCGTCCTGGAAAATTTTGTGGCTATGGCAATTCTATACCGTTGTGAAAAGCTAAACTTTCAGTTGAAGATTCTCTAAATGAATCTAGCACTGTCCGATATTTAGCTGGGCTGCATTATGTGCTTGCCTCTCTCCGTTTTTGAGTATGGTGATAACTGAATTCAAGAAGTATCTATTGTTTGTGTTCTTAAATGTCTCATTGCTTACAGTAAGTATGTACAATCTGAATACAATCTTCCACTGGGTCGCATGCTGACTGACGTTTTTCATACTAATTGTTAGACCATCATTAGTCACCTAATTGTCTACGGACTTTTCCGTTTTTTCCCGATTACGACAAAGAGCACACGGCGGGTGTGACCGGTCGGCAGAGGAGAGGATATGCTCACTCCTCCTAGGCACCTGACCCTACCTCTATCTTTTTGGAGGTCCGTGTTGCTCTGCTTTGAATTTGTATTTCGTTTTATGGATTTTTGAGATGGTTGACGGTTTTTTATTGTTATAATACGGACTTGTAATAAATCATCAATTAATTAATGTCTAAATGATATCTAACATATAGTTGACAGATCTAAGCAGAAAACTGTATCAAAATGTGATTTTTTACGGAATTTTTCGTCAAGATCTACTTGGTTTAGAGGTTATAGCGTGAAAACTAATGCGTCAACATATGATTTATTTTACCAAATCTTTTATCTAAGATGTCATGCTATAGAATAAACACCATGAATTTAAGTTTGAGTCCATAAAATAGTATAAAATGACCAAAAACGATATACATGCATAGCATTTTTGTATTCGATTTTGATACATCAGGTTCATAAAGCGTACTTACTAACAACAATTTGCGCAAAATCATTAATGAGATATGGCTTAAAGGATGACTGCACTTAAGGACATGCGATATTTGCGAGAAAATAAACTTTTAAAAGAAGAATTTTTCTTTAAATTGTAGAAATGGCCAACATCTAAACTGCAACTTTACGTAACTGCGTTAAATAAAAGTATGTTGTTACCAAGTACGAATTTGTTTTCATAGGCGGGGGTCATCACGATTTCTTTAATCTCCATACGATAATAAGGACGCTCACTTTTATACTGACTTCATACATAGTCAGCGCATGTTTGTCTATTGTTCTCCGTTTAACAGTAGTTGTATATTTGCATTATCAAAGTTATGTCAAAGGGAGATTAATAGACAAACATGCGCTCATGGTTTAAATGAGAAAAAACTGCTTCTTCTTACTTTCGCTTTCCCTGGATGTTGTAACCAAGGGTTGATGCATGTTGAATATTATAATTAACCACGTGATTTCTCACCTCAGGTAACTTTGTGAATACAAAATTCTATCACGTGACGTGTAAGGCAGCATGTTATGTGCTAATTAGGACAATGTTTTCGAACACGTTAAGTTGTCAAGCATTGAGTTAAAGTCTTCTTTACTTACATGGGCGTGGTCTAATTGTTGAAACCATAGTAAATAGTATATTTGTACCATATAGAATAGATAGGGTTATGGTTATGGTGAAAGAGTGATCACATAAATTTTTATCCATGGCATTGTTATCCGTGATAGTCTAATTTTAGTATCATTCTGATAATGTTAGCTCCACCTCTCATGCATATTAAATCAATCTTATGTTTGATCAAGGGCAGATAAGCGAACATTCTCCTTTTTTAGAAAGTTGTAAGGAGAAAAACATAGAATGAGCTTATTGTATCACAGTCTAAAATCTTAATTCATGTTGGAAATTGACTAGACTCTTTAAAAAATTTAACAAAAGGGATATAAGGTTAAGAAATAAATGCAACAGAAGCGACCAAAAAGGGCCCAAAACCCGGCGCTAAGTGCAGTCATCCTTTAAAATGTTTGTATGTCCAGTTCTAATTTCCCCAAAATTGGTAATTATTTTTAGGAAAAACGGAAGACTGGCAAATATCATCATTGTCAATAGTTTTCGCAAGGGGGTACACCCGTCTGAGAGGTGATAACAAACAAACTAGCATGTAAACATACATATTTTCTTTTGTATATGTATTGCTAGAATGTATATCTATCACTTAAATCTAAGGTTTTAATGATTGGGCCCATTTAGTACCGAGTAATTAATTTTAATGAATATTGCTTATATTATTACAATAATTATATCACTTTCATGATTATTGTTCGTTAGTTATCACAAAACCTCTTTTAATTATTTGTTGTGTTTGAGTGTGTGTGTTATTTCACAGATGTGTGCACTGTTTGCTAATGACGGGTGGCAGTATTTAATACGGACATGAAGAAATATAGAATTACACACTATTGTTTTGATCTCGGCCCTGTTATCAGCCCGAGCGGTTGGTATCGGCCCGAGCCCGAAGGGCTTTTTATATGTATTAAGAACTTTTAGAGTTGTCGGACTTTGTTTAGCCTGGTTCCCGAGGCCTTCCGATTGTGGAACCAGGCTAGAACTTTGTTGACAAACCATCGTCGTTTGAAATACAGTAGAAAGAAGTATGTCGTCTGAAGCACTATTTTCTAGAATTCAAAATTATCGAGAGAGAAACTTCCATCCTACGGAAATTCGTAATGAGTCAAATTCTTTTACTGGGATTTCATAACTGAGTTTCTTGTCAGATTCCATTCATAAAAATCCATACTGTTATAGCAATTTGCTATAACAGTTGTTTTATAACATTCATAAGCGTACACCATTACTTTAACCACTTAATTTTTACAATCTAAACTCTGGTTTTCTAAGATTAAGTCTCGGTCCATCCTTCTCTATACCCTCCATAATTTAAATGTTGAGTGACATTAAATAAAGCGTGCTATTGTTCTAAACACACAACAGTTGTGTAGGTTAGCTCCCTTTACTTAGATACATATCACTCTTTGGCGCTATTTTTGAATTATTATTTTTCAATTTTTAGCAATAAATAAAAATATTCAGACGTGTAAGGTGATGCTTTGTATTATTTATTTGTTATTCTATCGCTAACAAACTAGTCTTAATTTAAAGTAGAGATATTTGGGTTTAGCGATTTTATTTGAGGGCAATACACCCCCTTGACGACGGGCTGAGACAGAGAAATATCAGCCCCGAGGGCGATACAGCCCTAGCTTTTGGTTGCTGTCTCACCTAGTCCAAAACGCCTGTATCAGGGCAGATACTCTACTAGATATATGATAAACGTCAGTTCAGTGATTTTAACTTAATTAAGAGATCGACTAAGCACAGTAAAAATTCAAAGTCGAATATCTTGGATATAGGGTAACCCATATCTATTCTTGTGAAGGCTCATCGCAACAGCTGTTCTTATTGCTATTACTAATTTACTCCCTCCTTGATCCGCAGTTTATGATAAAATAATTGATTTCATTCATAAGAAAATGAAAATGTAAGCATTAAAGTAGCTTAACACAGTTTCGTATAAAATCCAGGGGTTTATCTCTTGGAAAAAGTATGATGGGTAGGGATTTTCGTGCTATTTTTCTGCGGTATACATGAAAATTAATTTTTTTTAATTCTTAATTGCATAATATAGAGGGTTATCTTTCGAATACATGCAAAAAGTATGTAGAAAAATTTTAAAAATTAATTTTGTGAGACTCTAAAACAAAGGGAGGTAACTCCAAAAACATTCGGATTTTACGCGTGCAGAATTTCATGAATTTTATAGCGGTTAATATAGCTCTTTTAAAAGCTGGCGAATGTACCCTGAAAATACTATAAAACGATGCCTAAGGCCTTGCTCTTGAAAATGCACAGAAATTAAAATAACTGATTTATTTGCATTCTGCTTTTAGGGGGAGCCTAAAATGCATTGGTGTACTGCATTTATAGTCTGTCCCAAAATATTGCTTCCATCACTTTTTGATGGTTTTTAATAAAAATACACATACCTGTGAAAGAAATGCTGTTGAAATCAATAAAAGGGAAAATATCCAAGATATCTTCATTGACAAATTATCATTTTTCACTCATAAAAGTTCACATTTCTTACGGAGATTTATAATGGGAAATGTTTACATCTTTTCCCCATTCGGAAGTTCTCGGGACACCTCGCACAATTTTTCGAGTCTTGGTAAAATGGGTAGGCAAACCCGGGCCGGGGCAAAATAAAAGCAGGGGCAGATCGAGATTTTTTAATTTTCTTCGTTAGTAATCTGCCAATCTCGTTGAAATTTTAAAGATATGTTACGGACCGGTATATTTGTATTCGCTGTAAATATTACTGCACAACAATGCGTATTTTAGAATTTATTGACGATTGTTTATTTCCAAGTTGGTAAAATGGGTAGGCAAACCCGAGTCGACAATTTACGGGTTTGTGGACTTATTTAAGAAGAAACTTAATAATTCATGTACAAATCCGTTAAAACATATGAAATATGTTATAAAAATAAAGATTTCTTTAATGGAAATTGATATTTCTGCGATTAAAAACCCGTTTTAATATGGAACGCCAAATTAACATATATTCAAATATTTGTACCTATCTTCAAATAATTGTACCTATCTTCAATTAATTGTACCTATCTTCAAATCATTTGAAGATAGGTACAATTGAATTAAAGATAGGTACAATTATTTGAAGATAGGTACAATTGAATTGAAGATAGGTGTAAATAATTATACCTATCTCTAAATAATTATACCTAGGTACAAATGAATTATACCTAGGTACAAATGAATTATACCTATCTTCAATTCAATTAAAGATAGGTTCAATTGAATTATACCTATCTCTAATTCATTTGAAGATAGGTAAAATTCATTTAAAGATAGGTACAATTGATTTGAAGATAGGTTCAATTCAGACATATCTACAAAGGATTTGAAGATAGGTACAATTCAATTATACCTAGGTTCAATTCGGTTTGTGTATTGTTGAAAATAATGAACGCTCCCTTGAAGACATTTCAACATGGAGGGAAACGTATGGCACGCCAAATTCACAAAAATGTGCTAAACATAGTTTCACAGTCGATAAACTAGGTTTATCGGCTGTTAACTATAGTTTACGGATTGTAAACTATAGTTACCGACGTTAATCTATATTTCACATCTGTAAACTATAGTTAACGCGATAATCTATGTTTCACATATGTAAACTATAGTTAACACTGAAAACAATCATTTGCGGTTGTTAAACATAGTTTATCTGATAAATAGGGTTTTATGATCAGCAAACTACGGTTCACAAATCTAAAGCACGCCGAATTCACATAAATGAGCAAAACATAGTTTCAGTCGATAAACTAGGTTTAACGGTTGTAAACTATAGTTTACGGATCGTAAACTATAGTTACCGACGATAATCTATATTTCACATCTGTAAACTATAGTTAACGCGATAATGTATGTTTTTCTGTCTGGAAATACACGTTAACAATAGATTTTGCTGATAAATATAGATTCACATCTGTTAACTATAATTAACATTCGTCAATTATAGTTTAGTGAAACTATATTTATCAGATAAATTATGTTTTGCAATCGCAAATGGTTGTTTTCAGTGTCAATTATAGTTTTACACTTCTGAAACATAGTTTATCGCGTTAACTATGGTTTACAGATGTGAAATATAGATGAACGGCGTTAAATATAGTTTCACAGATGATAAACTAAGTTTATCGACTGTTAACTATAGTTTACGGATGTTAAACTATAGTTAACAATAGTTTATTGTTAACTATAGTTTACAAACCGTAAATTATAGTTAACGATTCGTTAACTATAATTAACGATCCGTTAACTATAATTTTCATCTGCAAAACCATATTTAACGGTTGTAAACTATAGTTTACGAATGATAATCTAAGTTTATCTGTCTTCAAATAACGTTAACGATAGATTTTGCTGATAAATATAGATTCACGTCTGTAAACTATAATTTACATTCGTTAACTATAGTTTAGAGTTGTTAATCATATTTAACAGATAAACTATGTTTTGCAATCGTAAGTGCTTGTTTTCAGTGTTAACTATAGTTTACAGATGTGAAACATAGATGATCGCGTTAACTATAGTTTACAGATGTGAAATATAGATTAACGTCGTTAACTATAGTTTCGGATCCGTAAATTATAGTTAACAGTCGATAATCCTAGTTTATCGACATTTATCGACTGTGAAACTATGTTTAGCTCATTTTTGTGAATTTGTCTGATAAATGTAGTTTCACGATTTGTGAAACTATGATTAACAACTCTTAACAATAGTTTACGATTGTAAATTATAATTAACAATTATGAATCTATATTTATCAGCAAAATCTATTGTTAACGTTTTTTACAGATAGATAAACTATGATTATCATTCGTAAACTATAGTTTACATTCGTGAAATTTAGTTTCACAGATGTAAACTATAGTTAACGAATTGTTAACTATAGTTTCGGATCCGTAAACTATAGTTAACAGCCGATAAACCTAGTTTATCGACTGTGAAACTATGTTTAGCTCATTTTTGTGAATTTGGCGTGCCATAGAAACGAGGGAAGCACCAACAACGAAGATGAAAGAAGAAATAAAGGTAAATTCACAATTTTATATATATATATATATATATATATATATATATATATATATATATATATATATATATATATATATATGTGTGTGTGTGTGTGTGTGTGTGTGTGTGTGTGTGTGTGTGTGTGTGTGTGTGTGTGTGTGTGTGTGTGTGTGTGTGTGTGTGTGCAATATATTTGCAAAAGGCATCATTTACTTATTAAAATATACATGTATATCAATAAGTAAGCCAAAAACATGTATACCCGAATACCCCAAAAGTGATGGAGTTAGGGTAGTGACGTAGTTAGGGTCATTATATACCTAAATAAAAAACTGGCTTTATCTTTTACCATAATTTTATCAAAGAATGTATAATTCAGTTGATAATCACTCCATTTATTAAATTAAATTATTATTACGCCAGTTGTGACGTAACGGAAATGACGTACTATA
Source organism: Magallana ariakensis (assembly GCA_020458035.1). Lineage (NCBI taxonomy): Eukaryota > Metazoa > Mollusca > Bivalvia > Ostreida > Ostreidae > Magallana > Magallana ariakensis. The sequence continues at coordinate 14,918,934 of CM035815.1, forward strand.
CAGGGAGTATTCATTATTGCTAGCGCTCTCGAGCGCTAGCAACTACGTTAGTCTTTTTCATTGGAATACGCATGCTTGACTCCATAGTAGGGGATTCTGGGAATATTGTACTACTGTAGATAAAATGTACCATTTGAATTTCGTTTTATCATCATCACAAGAAGTTGTTTAATTGTAAATATCAAAGTAACAGTATCTTAGGTCTTATAATGCCAAGCTTTTTTTTTTATTTTATAATAAATAGCTAGCTTTATCTTAACTATCTTTAAGCTCGGAAAACAACATCGGATATGTTTTCCGAGCTTGCCGGAAAGGTCCGAGAAGATACGATTGCCAATGGTTCTTGAAAATGTTCACCTCGAAATTCAAATTTCAGTAGATACATAATGATTAAGACACAGTCAATGAGCTATGCCATTGCCGATGTGAACCCCAGTCAAGATTCACAATTCTAAATTGAGACCCTCAGCTCAATTCCAGTACACCACTGTGCCTTCCTGTTGTTAATTAAGGTCTTTCGATTGTCGCATGACGTCATTGTGAGCATTCCGGAATATTTTACCGTTATCGGTTATAATATTAGTGTTATGTGATGCATGGTTTTGCCAATATTTCTTGATTTATACTAGTGTTTAACACATTTTAAGCTATGTAAAGTGATATGACACTAATGTTTAACAATTTATAGAGAGTAATATGAGTTGAAATCGCTGAATTCAATGAAAAACTGATAAAACCGTACAAAGGCAAACTTGACAGAGACTACAATTCATAATTTTTTACCTGGCAAGGTAAACATTTCTTTGCATACTTCGATAGGATATATAATGAATTACAAATGTACCAGTTTTCAGTGAGTTTGAACCATTATTTCAAAAGTTATAGACTGTTTATGTTGGTAAACTGTACTTTTTCATGGTTGGAAAATTGTATTAAAATGTACTGTAAATGTGACAGCTTTCATACTGGGAAGTTTAAATGGCCTTAAAATGTTAAAATACATAATAAAAATAAAGGATTGTGATTAATTTCTTTAAAAAAAAAGGTTTATTATATAGAAATCAGTAGAAAAAATGTGATGTTGGAATGGAGAGCAGTCGTCGCTATAATTGCCATGATAGTGTACCTGTGTTAGCTCCTACAGCATGAACAAAATATTTGCAACATACCAATATTTAAGTTCAGTTTGAATGTTTACATATTAATCTTCAAATTAAAACAAAAATTACACGGATTAAACCATAAAAACGTCGAGGGTGGAGAAACCTTAATCGATTTAAAAATTTAAACCAATGTTTTAGAAATCTGCTTCTGTGTTTTATTATGACTGCAGCGCTAGCTTACCAATCTTTTTAAAAGATAAGCTTGTTGCCAATATTTTAGTAATTGAAGATAGGTTCAATTCAATTGTACCTATCTTTAATTCAATTGTACCTATCTTCAATTCATTGCATTTGTACCTATCTTCAATTCAATTGTACCTATCTTCAAATTGAATTAAAGATAGGTATAATTGAATTGTACCTATCTCTAATTCAATTTGAAGATAGGTACAATTGAATTGAAGATAGGTACAATTGAATTGAAGATAGGTACAATTGATTTGAAGATAGGAATTAAAGATAGGTACAATTATTTGAAGATAGGTACAAATATTTGAATATATGTTAATTTGGCGTTCCATATTTGCCTCACTCCTACGAATATGTTTAATATTAATATAATTTCCCGATTGTTTTTATTTCTATCCTAATATTGGTGCTTGTAAGATATTGGGGGGCGGGGGGTGTTATGGGCCAACTGAGTCTGTGGTCTGGTGGGACGCCGTGTTAACCACGAAAAGAACAGTACTTGCATGTTTACAAAATAATAATTAAAAAAAACACAAATAAAACCCTCAGCTGCTAATTCATTTGTATTATCACTCTTTTAAATAATAAGTTCTCAATAAAACTTAAAAAACTATAATAATTAAAAATAGTGCTTTTAATATATTTATTTATTAATTTTAAAAAGTAAAAATTAATGTGTAGCACCCAAAATAATTATTAATCAATTTTTTTAAATTTATCAATTAAGGTGGAATAAGTCCACAAACCCGTAAAATGTCGACCCGGGTTTGCCTAGACCCATTTTACCAACTTGGAAATCAACAATCGTCAATAAATTCCAAAATACGCAATTTTTGTGCGCAATATTTGCAGCGAATACAGATATACCGGTCCGCAACATATCCTGAAAATTTCTATGACATTGGTTCATTATTTTTGACGTAAATTGAAAAATCTCGACCTGCCCCGGCTTTTATTTCGCCCCGTCCCGGGTTTGCCTACACATTTTAACAAGACTCCAATTTTTCAACGTTATCATCCGGGCTTAATTATGGCTGATCCAATGCTAAATCTCGTAGACTTTCTATTTTGGGATGTGTATTGAAACCTGAAGCGGTAGAGGGGGCGTTTCAAAACAGGTAATCTGGGCATTTTTCATATTAGTGGATGAACATAGTTTGAGCATAAAGATATTTATGTAACATGTTTTTACAATTTATTTTTATAGGGGTCATTTTTGCTTGTCCCTAATCTAAAAATACATAGAAAACTGTGTTTTGCATCCTAAATGATTTTATATTTGACGCCGTCATGTCAATAACTGCCGTCAGTTGAGCAGACAAATTTTTCTCGTTCCTCCTCTTGGGAATAGGCCGAATGGTCTGGTTATCCTCGGCTGAGACCGCGGTGCTCAATCAGTGGTTCTGAGTGAAAATCGTTGAAGCCTGTTTACCGTCGGGTTCGGTCTTGCATATAACTTGTTCTCAAGGTCAAAATGGCTCCTGAGCCGTCGGAGATACCAAAGAGCCAAAGGAAATATCCGTCTTATATCCCATGCAAGAATAATAGATTTGTATGGCGAGAAGAATTGAAGTACTATGAGTTTAAGTTTCCGAAGTGGAAGTACGATTTTGCCGATTCAATTCGAGTAATATGCGGGTTGGAGCCAAAACAGCAAGACAAATATGCTCACTTCGATCCATTTGATGCTAAAACGTACAAGGTCGAGAACTGCCATCAGCGGCTGGCAATGTATCAGAAATTGCTAGATGTAAGGGGTTGGAAAGATCCGTGGATAAGGTAAAATCAATGCTTAATTTAATTGTGAAACGGTCATACGCTATCAACTTGTAACCAAACTGACTCGTACCCAAACAGACTCGTAATCAAATAGCCCAGTCGTACCCAAAACTTAGAATGTTCTATCGTTAAAATGACAGATGTCCTACTGACCCGGTTTAACGATAGAATTCGTCCCATATACTTGCTTCGTAGCAAATGAAAAAATTATATCGCGCTGTATCTCGCCTAAATTTTCATATGATTGGTCTCAAATACCTCTAATGTTGCTTTTTTATAATCCCATTTTACCACATTAACTGTTTTTGCAACAAAATCACTGCCACTTTTAACAAACTCGCTGTTTACGGTCGCCATGTTAACGATAAAATCCGAGACATTCCGAGTGCGATTTCCGACAAAATGACAAGCAAATTCAAACAGGTATATTAACAAAATGCATTGGTACGACCCATTTAATGGATATTTTGTGGACTTATGTACATATGCATGTTCAAAAAAGTTTGTAATGTATAAAAATGTTTTTCCCCTGCAGATTATTTTTAACAGACTTAAGATCGACGCGAAGCAGATCCGCTTTGCGGCTGCTACATTGCAAGTATATGGGACGAATTCTTACCGTGACCTGAGTGTAGTCTGGTCATGGTAAGATTATCCTTTCTACCCAAAACTCTATGGTCCACTCGTACCCAAACAGTTGATTACGACTTTACTAGTCGACTCGTACCCACGGAAATTTTATAACATTACATATAAGCTAATCAGCTTATCTTTTATATATACAATCAAAATAACATTGCTTACAATCATATTTTTGTCACATTTTTAAAAAATACAATTTTTTAAGTACTGTAGATTTGATTTCTGACAAGTATATAAGTATTCAAAATAAATTTCATTATAATAATATCGATATATTGTTCATGGGTACGAGTCGACTAGTGAAGTCATAATCAAATATTTGGGTACGAGTGGACCACAGAGTTCTGGGTACGACTGGACCATTTGATTATGAGTCTGTTTGGGTACGAGTCAGTTTTGGTACGAATTCACTTGATTCCCTATCAAGATGAGTTGAGAATACAAGCACTTGTTTATCTGGCAAACATGGACGAAATTCGAACCATATGCAGTTTTTATTCTCTAGATTTTTTACTAGCAGCGGCTGCGTAGCCTTTCATTTATTTCATGTTTTGTGGAGGTTTGCAACATGAGACCAGAGACATAAATAACATGTTATTTATGTCTATGATGAGACATTATTATAACAGAACACTAGTTTGGGCACTGTTAAAAAATTATCTTATCCCATATTCTCTTTTGAGAAGTGGACAGGCATAGCCTACATCCACTTCTCTTCGCAAGCCCTCATATTTTAATTCTTGAAAACGTGTAAATGTCGGAACCGAAGACGATTTACACTTCTACCCATGTTTTGACTACAGTTTCTCTGAATTTTCGTAACAGACCTATAATTTTCTCGTATTAAACATAAATGCACACATATATCACAAAAAAATTCAACACTAACCTGCTGTCAAATCATTTTCTAAATAGTAGAGTAGAAGATTTTCTAAGATTAAGTACATTTTCACTATATGGCCATATTGGCTCACCCTCAGGTCTGAATCCCTGACCCAAGGGCCATGGGGATGGTAAGGCAATATATTTTAACAATTAAGATTCTTCTCATTCAAGAGATGCTTCAAACCAAAAATTGGTAAAAATTGGTCTTGTAGTTTTTAAGTTAAGGTATCTCATTCCTCACTTTTTGATTTCATTGCGCAGATGATCATGTAAGTTAAAATAAATATGATTTTATCTATTAAATCACCACAGAAAGATTATTTTTTCATCATTACACAACATTCAAAAAGAAAATCCATTTGAGTTAAAAAAAAACAAAGAAGTTTTTGAGGGATTTTTTTTTTGTGCGGAAGGTTTTTTAGACAAAAATGACAGAAACAGTTAAGCAATTTTATGAATTTTTATATCCTTTTCTTTTTTATTATACTTTATTCATTTTTCACATTTTTAACATTTAATAGGTTTGTAACATATTCTACAGGTTCTGTGTGACATATACAATATTAAATCTTGAGAGCTTGATAGATGTTTGGAGTAAAATTATTCAAATATATATAGTAAATGTCTGAAATTTTTTAAGCCAAATTTTGTGAGAATTTTACCTTTGAAGCCTTTTAAAGTTTATCTAAAATTTGACATCACTGACTCCCATGTTTTATTATGTCAAAATGATACTGAATACATATCCAGACACACTGGATTAATCTTGTTAAATTCTTGATATTCAAAAAGTTTTAATTTCAAATCAAACTATTATAGAATTTGTCTATTTTAAGTGCAAAAAGGTCACAAAAAATTTATGCAGCTTAGTACAAATTTTTTTTTTGTAATCCCTCAATTCAGTGTGACCATTGTGCATAATTAAAAACAATATTTGAAGATATAAGTTTTCTGAATAAAAAAAATACTGACAACAAATTTTAATCAGGCTAAAATTGCATTTTAGGTGCAAAAAGGTCAAATGAAATGGGCCACAGCTCCATAATCTACTCAATAATTGTACACAGTAGCAATGGTAAATGCAATAATTCCTTTGCCTCCACAATACTTTCATAGCTGAAAAGGATAAGAATGCAAAAGTGTGCCAAGGCTATTAAATCTCAGAACATTTTCAGGTACAAACCTTTATTTTACTCATTGACAAGTGACCATTGAAGGCCTGCAGGTCTCTTTTTACCGATGCCAATTACCAATTACCTTTTTTACCAATTGTCCCAAGACAATAATCATTATCATATAGCCATTTTTGTTTGATACTTTGCAACAGTTTCTATTGGCCACCAAGGGATGCTGGTCACTTTGCCTCTTTGATATATCATGCCAACCCCCAGGTACAAACTTTTAGATTGACCAGCACCTGAATGTCATTGAGTGAAGAATTTCAACATTTTTGAAAGCCCTAAAGGAATGTAAAAGGGCCCAAAATGAATTTTAGTAGGAGCACATGCTGTCATCAAAAGTTGTTAAAAATGGCTGAATCAATATATAAAAACTAAGTACTACAATGGGGTGCTTGTGAAATGTATTAAAATTAAATAAAAGAGCATGACTCCAACTTTGGAATGTTCATTTAACAATTAGAAGTTATCAAAGTGTATAAGATTTCAAACAAGAAAGGTGTTCATGAAAGTTGTGAAAAAAGAAAGGCAATTATAGCATATTTTGAACTATGGTAAATAATATTATACACAGCAAGCTTGGTCGATATCACTTTCTGTGTCTTCGGTCGATATCACTTGACATGGGTCCATATAACCACATATTGACCGTGCAATGAAGTCCATAATAGTTACATTATATAATCACTCACAGCACAATTATGGCTGTCAAGAATTCCGTTAAGACAAAAAAGTAAGGGAATTGTACATTATGATGTCAAATTAATCTGCTATCCTTTAAAATACTCAATGCATCTTTTGCCAATTCAAGCTAATCCTATTTTAATAATTACTGCTAACTTAATTATGACATTATTTACAATGCCGTCATTTTTTAAAAAGCCTACAGTACTGAATATAAGAAGCGAGAGGCCGATCTCGCTGCACGGCTTACTATGACGTCATCTACCTCTTGATGACGCACTACATTAACGGAGAGTATGCTATCAATATCAGTTTTAAAACAATGAAAACTAGTGATTATAGATAAAGGGAATGATATAGAGAATTTTTTGCAAAATATTGTTTTTAATATTCTGTACTTAAAATTCCCATTGGTACAATGTCTTTACAATACCTATTTTTGTTGATACTGCCGAGTCGTGCGATATCATATTCTGCAGACACGCTTTCACGTCGATATCGGAAAAGGATGAATGTCACGTGATGTACTTTCAGCCAATGAAAATGACGAAAATTATTGTCTTATATAATATATAAAAATATAACATTAGAGCATGATTTCAACTTTTGGGTGCTTGATAAAAAGTATAAAAATTTAATGTAATCATTTGACAATCACAATTGCTCAGGCCTTTCCGACAAGTGGGAAAAAACGACCTTGAATGTATGTATCATATAGGCATCAATGACAACCCCCATTTATATAACTCCATATAAATGCAGAACATTTTATTGTCTGTTAAGATGTGAGCCAAACCTTATTACATTCAATGAATATATATCCTAAAATATACCACAAAAGAGACATAAGCTGTGTAGCCAATACTTAAATTGATGGAAATGTACTCCATTTTGGGACACTCTTGAAATGCAATCATGTTTAAATGTAAGACAAAGAAACTTTTTAGCTCTAAAATTTTTTTTGAAATGTATGAAATTTAAGTTTAGGAGTTTTTTTTTAAGGGGAGGGGAGGGCTATAGAAATGTATATTATTCAATGACAATGTAATATGATTCAATTTCAACTTTCGGAAACTCATGTATCTGGGCCAGAGGTTGTCCAAGCAATATTGCACTACAGTGTCGTACTCATTTTCATTTCTTAACCAGATTGTGATAATGATTGTAATAAAAGCAGTTCTCTCTTTATAGGTTTGAAGTTCCTAACTTGCACCTAATTAACATCACCAGATATTATAAACCTTGGCAGATTCTTGGCAGAATGTTTGTACCAGGAGTCATATTGGGATACATTTGTGCACAAATTAAAATGAAATACTTCACTTACCACGATTATGAAGGAAGAGATGAAAAATGGAAGCACTATGAATATGCTAAACATCATTGACGATGAAACATACAAGAACTGACATGAAGTTGAAACAGACAAGAAGAACTGGTATCCCTTTTTATGGCTTTAGAATTGTTCCTTGAGAAGTTAATAAACATAATTGAAGTCTTTAAAAGTTAGATTTTGTTTTTAAACTCACTGAGACAAAGTCTAGCAGGTCTTATGCTATACCTTTGACAACTGTGTCTGGTTAAAGGGTTTAGATCAGGTACCATATCTAATTTATTACAGGTTCTAGCTTTACCAGTATTAGCTTGGATGATACATTTTGAGATACAAATGCACTTGACAAGCTTGGGTGCTAAATCTGAATTTTGTATTTTCAATGCTACAAAAAGCAAGTTATTAATTGAATAATATTATTATGAATAATCATTTGAAAGGGGGAGGGATTTTTTTTGTGAAATCAAGTAAGCTATTTTTTTGTCACAGATACGTTGCATTGTTTTCAAAGATGGGGGGGGGGGGGGGCAGGAATCGCAAGAACTCCGAAGGCATATTTTTTAAAAGATGAAGAATTTTCACATAGTGAATAGTTTTATGTGTGTAATGTTAAGGTAGATGAAATGACATCCGAGTATGACCCACAAACATCAGGGTTTCTGTAAATCAAATATTATTTCATTGACATTAAATTTTCTTTCCATTTTTTTTTTGCGACACTATATAAATAGTGCCTGTTTGGGAGGGTAACAGTTAAGGTTGACAATGGTTTTCGAGGGGTGTCAATTTAAACTGTTACCCTCCCAAGCAGGCACTATTTATTTTATTATACTGAATGTCTTTTTAATTTTAGAGAAAATTTTACTACTTTATATAGAAATGACGTGAAATAAACGGCGAACCTTAAGATCAATTCACAGGCACCTGACGTTATAAATTTTTCTCATAATAAAAATAAATACCCTATATTTAATAATGTATTATTAGATATAGGGTATTTTTTTTTATTATGAGAAAAAGGATGACTGCACTTAGCGCCGGGTTTTGGGCCCTTTTCGGTCGCTTCTGTTGCGTTTATTTCTTAACCTAATATCACTTTTGTTAATTTTTTAAAGAGTCTAGTCTATTTTCAACATGAATTAAGATTTTAGACTGTGATACAATAAGCTCATTCTATGTTTTTCTCCTTACAACTTTCGAAAAAAGGAGAATTTTTGCTTGTCTGCCCTTGACCAAACATTAAATCGATATTAATATGCATGAGAGGTGGAGCTGACATTATCAGTATGGTACTAAAATTAGACTAGCATGAATAACAATGCTATGTATAAAAGTTTATGTGATCACTCTTTCATCATAACCCTATCTATTCTATATGGTACAAGTATATTATTTACTATGGTTTCAACAATTTGACCACGCCCAGGAAAGTACAGAAGTCTTTAAATCAATGCTTGACAACTTAACGTGTTCGAAAACATTGTCCTAGTTAGCACATAACACGCTACCTTACACGCCACGTGATAGAATTTTGTATTCACAAAGTTACCTGAGGTGAGAAATCACGTGGTGAATTATAATATTCAACATGCATCAACCCTTGGTTACAACAGGGAAAGCGAAAGTAAGAAGAAGCACTTTTTTTTCTCATTTTAACCATGAGCGCATGTTTGTCTATTAATCTCCTATTGACATAACTTTGATAATGCAAATATACAACTACGGTTTAACGGAGAACAATAGACAAACATGCGCTGACTATGTACGAAGTCAGTATAAAAGTGGGCGTCCTCATTATCGTATGGAGATTCAAGAAATCGTGATGACCCCCGCCTATGAAAACAAATTCTTACTGGGTAACAACATACTTTTATTTAACGCAATTACGTAAAGTTGCAGTTTAGATGTGGACTATTTCTGCAATTGAAAGAAAAAATCTTCTTTTAAAAGTTTATTTTCTCGCAAATATCGCATGTCCTTAAGTGCAGTCATCCTTTATAACGTCAGGTGCCTGTGGATCAATTCTATGTAAGAATCAGATTTATAAAAGGGTCTGGCCAGGCATAGTCACCAATTTTTCTTATATTTCATACATAGACACACCTAGGTGTAAAAGGCAAAAAACCACTAAAAGTTGGTTGCTGGGGGTAACCATTGTCATGGTAACCGAGGCTAAAGATGGAAAAATAGCAAAACTTACCTACATTGAAGCCATATTAGAAGGTTTTGCCCACTAATGTAAACTATCAAAGACATAAAACAGCCTTTGTCCTGTTTTCAATTCTTTTATTATATCAGAAAATTGATGGAGAAACCAATAATTTAAAAATGTTACCATGGAAACTGTTACAAATTTTTTAAATCAGTTTTTTGCGGTTTTTTAAAAAGCCGAAATAAGAAACCATTAAATGTTTACATCCTAATCAATGTCCATGCAATATTTATTTTGTTATGAAAATTGACAGCCGTTGCTATGGCAACAAGGCCAAAAATAGGAAAAACTGAGAAATAAAAGATGATTTTGATAAGCTTTAATTCCTGATTTTAAAAATTTCTTTTGCAATTGTTTTAGTTTGAACTTGTAAAAAAATATGTAAAATTTTATTATAAACCACAAAAAGCTTTGTTATGCAACAGAGAAGTGTTGTTACTATGGAAAATTTGCGTAAAAAATCACACAGAAATTCTTACTTTTTAAAAAGTCCATAGCAATGGCATTTATTTTTAGAAAATGTCAGATTTTTTTCGAATGTCATTAAAGTTTAGGACATCTTGATTTGTTCTTACCAATTGATTTTATATATTTATTCATTTTAAGTGAATAATGTCCATTCAATTTATATGCCTTAAAATATTATAATTTACCTTATTTTTTAGCTTGTTACCATAGCAACGGTTCTAAATTTTCATATATAAATTCTTTATTGCGCAATCATAATAGCGTTTACCAAAAAATCCAAGATTTGCTCTTTTATTCAAATTAATGAAGAAAACAAATTTTAAAATTTCTATTTAGTAACCATGGAAACGCTCTAAAAATATGCTTTTCTTCATTAATGTTTTTCTTTCTTTTGAAAAATTATTACTGTTTTTAATAATATATTCTACTCTGGAAACCCCAAGTTGTGCACATTTATACTCACAATATGTTCTCAAATAAGCATCAAAATGCCATTTTTACCCTCTGTTACCATGGCAACGGGACCACATAGCAACAAATAAATGATGTTAGGCATTTTTACTTATCAAAGTCTATGAAATTGTAAAGTATAAGGAAAATCCGTGACTATGCGTGGCCACCGAATTTTGATTCTTACATAGAATTGATCTTAAGCGCATAATTTACGCGCATGTAAATTCGTTGTTTTACCCGTTGCCAAGTGTGTTGCTAACGCTGAGGGTTAATAGAACGGATTATCAACCGCGTCTAAACCAATCAGATTTTAGTATTTAACATGACAGTATAATAATATATAAATAGTGCCTGTTTGGGAGGGTACCCTCCCAAACAGGCACTATTTATTTTATTATACTGAATGTCTTAATTTTATAGCAAATTTTACTGCTTTTATATAGAAAAGACGTGAATTTAACGGCGAACCGTACGCGCATAGTTTACGCGCATGTAACAATTCGTTCTGTCGGCCCGTTGCCAACGTGTTGCTAACGCTAAGGGTAAAAGAACGGATTGTCAACTGCGTCTAAACCAATCAGATTTCAGTATTTAACATGAAAGTATAATAATTGAAATTGACACCCCTCGAAAACTATTGTCAACCTCCGCTTCGCGTCGGTTGACAATGGTTTTCTCGGGGTACGTGTCAATTTCAACTGGTACCCTTCCAAGCAGGCACTATTTATATAATGGTACCCTCCCAAGCAGGCACTATTTATTTTATTATACTGAATATCTTAATTTTATAGCAAATTTTACTGCTTTTATATAGAAAAGACGTGAGTTATACGGCGAACCGTACGCGCATAATTTACGCGCATGTAACAATTCGTTCTATCGGCCCGTTGCCAAGTGTGTTGCTAACGCCGAGGGTATGAGGACGGTTTGTGAACTGCGTCTAAATCAATCAGATTTCAGTATTTAACATGAAAGTATAATAAAATAAAATGTCTACTCTGCGACGTCCACGCAAACAAGTGTATATTGCAGAAAAAAAATGCTGAAATGCACAGTATTGTGCTCTAGACAAAACATTCTAGGCATATAGCACACGCACCTGGCGTTATATATTTTTCTCATAATCATAATAAAAATAAATACCGTCTTCATAAGAATACACAAGGCACACATCGCCGCCATCTTTTATTTATATTTAAATCTGTCGCATCAGCTGGAAGTTTCACTTGAATTTCGTCGGTAAAATTATTTTGCGATCCTCTCCGTCTCCCTATCAGTCCATCAACTGATTCAATGTACGGCGCATTAATTTATACAACTGTCATTAATAAAATTCAATCTGCATCATGCGGCTGTGGCATATAAAAATCAAAATGCAACTTTCATTCGTTGTCTTAAATAATCGTAGAGTAATCGTACTAAATCTCAAAGGATCTTGATGTCTGTCGTGGCGATCGGGACTGTTGAGATGTGTCAATTTGGTCATTCGGGCTATATATATAGATAGAATGCTCTATCGTTAAAATGACAGAAGTCCTACGGACCCGGTTCGTCCTATATACTTGCTTCGTAGCAAATAAAAAAAAATATATCGCGCTGTTTCTCGCCTAAAGTTTCATAAGATTTGTCTCAAATACCTACAGTGTTGCTCTTTTATAATCCCATTTTACCACTGTTTTTGCAACAAAATCACTGCCACTTTTAACAAATACGCTGTTTACGGTCGCCATGTTAACGATAAAATCCGAGATATTCCGATTGCGATTTCCGACAAAATGGCAGGCAAATTCAAACGCGTATATTAACAAAATGCATTGGTACGACCCATTAAATGGATATTTTGTGGACTTAAGTACATATGCATGTTCAAAAAGGTTTGTAATGTATAAAATTGTGTTTTTCCCCTGCAGATTATTTTTAACAGACTCAAAATCGACGCGAAGCAGATCCGCTTCGCGGCTGCTACATTGCAAGTATATGGGACGGATTCTTACTGTGACATGAGCGTACCCTGGTCACGGTAAGATTATTCTTTCTAGGCTATATATACATTTAGATAGGTCGCCGGGATCCAATAGTAACTCAAATCCTGGTCATCTTCCATCTTGATCGTGAAAAGAATCGCGATCATTATCATGCCCTATCGCAACAGATGACATCGGTTCGTAATGAGCGTATCATGACATAAACGAACTTATATAATAATGCACGTACACAAATCGGGAACTCGTGTTGTGATGTTCGGAGCAGATCGAGGTCAACTAGGAAATTATATGTGGGCAATTTCATCGAAACGTATAAAAATATTAAAACAGTACTTCATTTACAGATGTACCACTTTAAAATACAAGTTCATGCAATTTATGATCAGTTTATATTTACATCTACCGAGTATGATTCCCTCGATTTCTTACGGACACTTAAAGTTAATTTATAGCTCTATAGAAACAACCAGACTGAAATCTACACGCCCCGTTCATCGATTTGGTCGAAACCTACAGCAACCTAAGAAAAATCACGGACTGCACGAAATAATCATGATGATGTCAGACTCAAAATCTCACAGGAGACGATTTGGCTGTTTCTTTTAGCTAACGTACTGATGTACAATAACAATAATTTTGTTTAATTTTTCTGACTTTTTACGATCAAATTATTAATTTGTGAAAAAAAGATGTAAATATAAACTATAAAATGCTTTCTTTGATGATTCATGGGGATTATAAAGGTAGCGATCATTGCATGCAGAATTTTTTTTTACATAACCCTCTAAGGCGGGTTATGTATTTATTCTGCAATGTTGAATGATATATATAACCACAGGACAACCCCCTTTTATGCTGTTTCTAAGATAAGCAATACGTGTACATGTATTATATAGCCAACATTTATCCGTGTATTGACGTGTCTTGTTTTTTTTCCGCAATCAAATATAATTATTCTAAAGCCCGCTAAAGAATTGTCTTCGTTTGTTTCCGAAAAAAAACCCCAACCATCGGCTCGTTATTAACTACATGCAATAAGCTTGGAGATTTTCCATGTAAACAGAGGTTGCATATTACGCATGCTCATATCATTGGCCATAAAACGTCACAGCTATTACTTCACGAACCATCTATTAATGATTTACCTACATTATTCAACTCCCAACAGACTTTCATAAACACATGTAATTTGTAGAAATCCGATAATTTGTGATATCTAGTTAGCTTATCTTGCATCCATATTGATCATGCCACGCATATAGTTTATGTGAATTTTTAAAGAATTTATGATTTCGTTGAAACACTCATTTCTTTAAAAAAGCAAGGGCTTCATTGTAAAACAATGTTACCACAAAGAAAAAGCTGCTTCCAATTACATATACTTACATCTACTTGGTAATTTGTCTCCTATTTCTGATGAATTTCGATTGTGTTCATACAGCTATTAATAAAACAAATCACGATCTAACCAGTTTCAATCAATTTGTAATATTTAAATGATAAATTGGAGAGAAACTAAAAAAGAAATGAAATATAGACAATAAAATACGTTCTTTAGTGATTAATTTTATATCACTTAATGATATAAGATTATATCATTCTATAAGTGATCATTACCGGAACATACATGTAAAAAAAAGTGACAAAAGTCTGACACGGGATATATGTTTTCTGAGGAAGTTGCTGCCTGCATGAACTACCAAAGACAGCTTTTATTGCTTTAGTATTTTTTCGCGGGCGATGATCGAACCTGCGCAAGCCTACTCTTTTCCCGCAAGGCTGGGTTTTACTTTAGTTAGATAATTATAATAGACAATCTTAAGAAGTTTGCAAAACGTCTTCTTTACACCCCCCCCCCCCCCCCCACACCAGAGTGAGTCTTTCTTTGTAATAAATGTACATGTAATTCTACATATTTCCTGCAAAAATTCATTACTACATGTACATTTGTATAGTATTCCCTGCAGACATTTTGATTTTCTCCACCCCCCCCCCCCCAAAAAAAATATGTGACGTGTTGGCGCGTTTTACTAATATTATATCAATGCACCTTTTGGAGATATTGACACTATAGCTATTACATGGCATGTGGATTTTGGTGAAAGAAAAAAAAACGTGGGGCTTTGGAAAAAGACTTTGGGAACGACACTGTCTATCTTTCCAAAATTGTCGTTGACATTTATTAACTTGGATTTTTATCGTTCATTTGAGGTAATATTAGGAGATGATGTGTGAAGAGTGTTAATGGCATCAATTGCAGTAACTACATTGCGGTATTAAGTGATAATACCTTTTGTTTATAAACTATTTTCCCCTTCTTCTGGGTAATATGTTCATGAATTTTGCTAGAAATGGAGTCCTTTCTGCCTGTCTACTTTGAAAGTTTCTCCAACGCCACCAATGTATCCGACAGCGATCACGGTTTTGAGAACGAGAGCTTTGCCTTTTACACCCTAATCTTTTCTGATACTATAGGATTCTTCATTGTATTCCTGAACTCAGGGGTGATATCTATCACAATTTACAGCAAATGTATCCTGAAAGACCCCCGTTTTCTTTATCACCTGTGCTATTCCTCTGCTGATTTGCTTGTGGGTGTTTCCATTCTCTTGCAATGTGCAATACGTCTTTTGAACCTTCACAACATGCACGTGGGAGGAAGAGCGATAGTGTCCGCGGAATATGTTTTCTTCGCGTCGATTAACATCTCGTACTTTATGCTAGTGCTCATATCATTTGTCCAGTTCCACTCGGTGTGGTTTCCGGTAAAACACACCAAAATCATTACGATATCTTTTGTGGTGACATCATGTATGGCGACCTGGATGCTTGTGATTGTTTTAAGCTTTGCGTTGACTTTGCCTCAAAAGTGGTCCAATATCAAGGATACTTTCTGGATTATCAGTTGGAAGGTGCATTTTCAGTACCTTTTTAACAACGAGAAACACATCATGGCTATTGCCTTTTGGCTTCAACTACTTCTGCTCGTGACCATCAATACTCTGTCTATGGTGAAGGCGGTGGAGAGACGAGAAAGGCACGCGTGGGGGGCTCTAGCAAGGGAGAATTCAACCAAGGAGTCCAGACCATCTAATTCTTCCACAGTTACTACTTATTGGCGCCGTTTGAAGAAGATCAGTGCATCAGTAGCTCCCATGTTCATCGGCCGAATATCTCTTACGGAAGAAAATAGACTGTCAATTAAAAACAACAACAGTAACACCAGTACCAGCGAAACCGAGACAATACAAGAGCATGTCCGCAATATTTATGTTGTTGAAAGCTCGCCAAGACCCAGGGCTAAGTCATTTGCTTTGGCTAGGTCCTCCTCTCTCTCCAGTCTGTCTTCGGCCACATGTAGAAGAGACGATGATTCCAGAGCCCCAAAAAGATATTCAACACGAAACGACTGGCCACCGAAGTCAAACAACTACTTAGAAGAACTCAAGCCACCCGGTCTAAACCAAAATTGTATAACGTTGTCGAAGATATCCCAGACGTCCACTGAAAACAACACGATAACCCCTCTTGTTGCATCTTATCAAAGCCAGGCACAGAAATGCGAAATCCTGTCAAGTCGGTTTAGCTGGACGCGATGTGAACGCACCAATAAAGAACTTTCTACCAATACTAGCGTCTCCTCCTCAGCATCTGGAGGTTTGATGAAGCGAGAAGATAGCTTTTCTCGACGAGTTAGGCAATCCAAAATTTTCTGCGTTACGAAGAACAATTCAACATCGACGAAAAGTAGCCTAAACGGGACACAAAATAACGAATTACAATCGTCTGATCGAATACGACGACTGCGAAAATACAGACCAATGAAAGGAAACCTAACTCTGGCAGTTTTTGTTTTAGTATTTGTTCTGTTTTCTGGTCCATTTTATGTTGCCATGACTTTGCAAATCCTCTTTCCTAAGACACTTCAGCCAGACCTTTTCTATGAAATTGTTGCCATTTTGCGCCTAGCAATGTTTTCCAATTTTATTGCCAACCCAATCATCGCAATGATACGACTGCCTGTCTATAAGGAAACCATCGACAAGATAAAGAGAAAAACCTTTCGTCTTTTTCGGCCTGCTCAGTAATTGATTACACATGGCAGCACGATTATCTAAGATGCTTTAGTAGGCTAATTGTTGTTTCTAATTTTTATTCCTTTTTATGTTATATTTGTTTTGAGATTAATTAAATTATTGTTTCATTCGCTTTATCTTTCATTTTATTAGTTAATAGTTACCATTGCCAAATTTAACAGAAAAGGATTTCGCCGATCTCCGCGAAACGGAATTGCACGAGGTAAAAAAACCCCATGTACATAACAAATCGAATACCGGTAGTTTAATAAAATAACAAACGTGTTTGTACACCAATGTCACTTTCATGCAAATATATTATGATTGTTCTGTAATTTTTATACAGAATTCCTGTATTCGGAATATTTTTTTTAATGTGAGCGAATTTGCATCATCTGGCTTTTTTCTTCTGTAGAAATGGCAACAAAATGTACATAACATATAGGCATTATGTGTGTTTGGCTACGCAATACATGTGTGGCCATGTCGCAAGATTTGTACAAATTGACACCAATTGTTGCTAGCGCCGTAGCATCTACGTTGGTTTTTAGGGGTTTTTTTTGGGGGGGGGGGGGTGTTTGGTTTTGTTTTTTTTTTTTTTTTTTTTTTTGCTGGAATAACGCAAGCTTAGAATTGTGAGAAGGAATTCGGGGAAATGTGCACTTGTGCTCTAGCCAATTTGTATGTTAGTCAACTTGCAGTGTATGCTTGTTTCAGTTTTATAACACCCCATGTAACGCAGCAAAAGTTTTGTTTTTGCATTGGAAAAGGTAGTCCGAAATATCTGACGTTTTCTTGGTTTTTTAAAACAATTTTGATATTTTACTTGGCAAATATATCTGACGTTTTCTTGGCATTTAAAAAAAACAATTCTGCTATTTTAATTGGAAAATAGCTGACGTTTTCTTTGCTTTTAAAAAACAATTTTGATATTTTACTTCCCAGATATCTGACGTTTTCTGAGCTTTTTAAAGCTTTTTTAGATGGATATTTTCTCAAAGTGTATAAGGACAGAAAAAAATATGGAGTAATCAGATAAGTTAATTTTATGCATTTCAAATCGAATCATAAGGATTCATCCTGTAGCCCTTGAAATATTTGCACATTACTATAAATAAACTTTTACAAGCGACTTTTTCACTTCGCAAATCATCGATGTTGACACAAGTAAATCATAAAGCAGCGGTTTTCGACGATTATTATTTGCGGACGAAAGGTACTCGCAAACTATATTTATTTCACTGAGTACTGTATCTGGGTCTTCTATAATAAAAAAAAAATAGATTCAATGAAATAAAGAGCTGAGCAAACGTCCATGTTTAAAAAGGGACATCACTCTCAGACAACATCAAATCTGAATTTAACTACCGGTATACTAAAATTCTTGACATATGTTTTTTTTAAACTATATAGCAGATCCAAATCGAATAAAAATCGGGAAGCGAACAGAAATGTCCTGAACCTGTTTATCCTTTTTAAAATTCGATTTAATGGTTTAACAGGCAGGAAGCATTGTTTTGAAGTTAGATGGTCGGTCTGACCGCTAAATCGCTAAATCTTGACAAGCAAATAGAAAAAAAGTACTTCGCCAATCTTCGAAATCCTAATCCGTTATGACAGAGGAGTTAGAAGGGAGGAGTGCAGCGTCGTAACTGTAAATTCTGTTAAGTTTTCTATAATTTTGCACACCAACACCACGTGGGTAGTAGAAGTAAACATATAATGTCGCCGACGACAGGTACTGGGGTTAAAATATATACAATCCTCACCAGGTAACACAAAAATAAGAGACACTCTCTTAATACTTGAGATAAACAAATCTTATCAAATCATGTACATTTCCAGTATTTATTATCATAAAATAATCACTATTGTAAACAATTGGTATGCTGTAGAACATTGCTCATCATATAAAATATGCACTGCCAACATTTTTCAAGATTAAGGATTGTACACAACTGTAAATTCTTATTGAATGTGCCCTCCAAGTATGGAATGTGTTTACGTGGTAATGACAACTTCTAAAAAAATAATCATACAAAATCTTCAGAAATTTTAAAGGAATGTTAGACATGATTCACTCAAAATACCAACTGTCTTTGTTCTAGAAGGAAAACCCCAAACGGAAGAAATCTGCATCTTTAAGTTATACCCGAAAAATATTGGTAATTTGAATCTACAGTAAATAAAACTATCACCTGATACCATTGTTCCCGATTTTGCACTAACCACTACTGCATACAATTACACGGAATGAATTTCATAGCAGGTTTATAATTCGCATTAAACATTGTATGTGTGAATTCAAGGCACCATCACTCTTCCTTTGAAACCTCCGTAAATGTTATAAATTGATATGAATGATAGTGACTCGCTAAACATGGCGACCAGGTAACCGTGGTGATATTTTGAGTATGAGATTCTGTAAGTCTTGCAGTGAAATGGCTTACAAATTTCTAAGTACTGGTAATTTATCATTGTGTTGATTTTTTCATAAAATTCATAAATGCAATTTAGTAACCAATGTGTGTTCTAAGCAATTAACATGGAAAATTGTATAATGAATAGATACAACCTTCAAACTATACAAGTGTTGCATTAAAAACACATTTTTAAGACTCACAACCAGAATCTTTTCCACAAAAAAACCCATCTCTACTGCATGCAAAATTGGTTATAGAAATAAAAGTACCCTAGTAATAATTGAAATAATATTTGTAGAAATTATAAATATACAGTGCAAATACATGTACATGGTATTATGTATATGGATATAAATTTCATTAAAAAAAAATAGCACATCAAATTAAAAAAAATACATGTATATACATGTTCAGAAAATATTCCGTTAGTATTCTGTGCTAATTTTACAATCAATTCTTCTCATACAACCTCTGAAATATGATTCTTACAAACTGGGTTACATAAATATTGTTCCAAATCCAAGTAATCAAATTCATTGAGTAAAATCAGAACTCCTGATGACAAAACACTTTTCTGGCAATGAAATTTTTTTTTTCGTTTCTTGTGTCAGAACATGTAAAGTTGTAAGAAGAAATCTAAACTTGATTTCATTGTTTTAATAACTTAAAACAGAAAATCAAATTATCCCCCTTTAAACATTGAAATTTGTCAATGATATAGCCTTAGACTTTGTGCAGCTGTGCTTGAGAATTTCTTTAGGGCTTTTTTCATCTCAAGGTATGCACATACCCCTCATAGCAGTGACGGATTTCAGGATACTAAGTAGCTGTGGATAAACTATACTTCCTTATGATATTGTAATGAAACTCTGCATAGACAATGATGGGTGTTAGATGAAGGTTTATGGCAGAACAATAGTTTCAATACACCCAATCCACAGGCACCCACTGAGTAGCTGCACTGAGGTCTGACAAGGCCTTCTTAAGTTCTCGATAGGTCTCCTCAAAGTCATCGTTCACCAAGGTCAAGTCAAAGTACTGTTTGTACACACGCTCTATTTGGGCACTTTCTTCGACTGTTCTCAAAAAGTCCTTTTCCTGTTAACGAAAAGAAAATAGACAATAGCAACTATCAAATAATGCAAATCTGGAATTGATTTTTAAATCATCTTAGCAGCACATTACATATACCATAAAACACTTGATAATTTTTATGCATTATACAATGTACATGTACAGTATTCAAACTGATTTACTGCAAATATAACATGCGAAAAATCATGCATTGTGTCTAATTTTATTTGGACTTACTTATTACAAACACTTAGAATACTTACACTTCTCATTTCAACTGTTCCTTGCTACAAAAAAAAATTATATTCATTATAAATAAATGCAAAAGGTTTAATACCCGGTAGTAAGAATACATGTACATGCATATTAAGTGTTTTCTTCTACAGTAGACTACAACTCTAACATGTGTATTATCATTCAGTTTGAAAATCGTCAATACATTGATATAATACATTTTGGATACCTATAGTACTTTAGCACCCCTAGATCTGATGCAAGAATGGATCCTTACCCCTTTTTTCCCAGCCACACCCCTCCTTCTTCCCTCCTCCCACATAATTCTCTGAACATCTGCACTGGGGGCAGCCAAAAAGACTATGTAAGGCATGTACTCAGCATTCTTAAGGACTTTAAGTGACTGGAAATAAAAAAATATTACAATGTTTAACACAATTACTGAAAGGAACATTGCGATGTTACATTACTTTGTTTCAGTAGAATATTTATTTAAAATTTAAAAAAAATTAGCTGCAAGAGTTCAATCTTTTGCATGATAATGAGCAAGAGTTTAATTAATTTCTCTTTTGCATGACAATGAACATTTTAGTTAAAAAGAAAATAAATAGAAAACAGAATTAAATTATTTCCCTTCTTTAATCATACATGTCCAAGACCAACTTTGTTGTCGATATCGACGACATCGTACACAAAATGACGATATCAACATTGATATCGAATTTGAAAAAAATACTAGACCAATTATGATGTCGACTACTACGATATCATACAAACCTTGACAATATCGACATACACCGATACTACTAAGTTTGAAGACTATGTATAGGCGATAACCTACACAAAATGACGATATCCTAATCAATAGCGATCTAACTAATATAACAATATCAATTAAAATAACAATATCAACCTCATTATTGACTCTTATGAATTCTTTTGAGTCCATCGGTAATACAATTTGATCAATATCAATATTGTTATTTTGAAACATAAGTTCATAACTTATCAAGATATCAAGATAACATCGTCGATATCAACACCAAGTTAAGACAATAGCAATAAGAAGAACGTCTACATGATGGTTTTTTAACCATTGTAAAATGATATAAATGCGATCTATATCGACAAAACTTAAGATAAGCATGGTACAGTTTTCAAAAGTACTTGATTACGTTGTGCATGTATGCTAATCGATATTGATACGATATCGTCGATATCAACGATATCGACATGAAATATGGACAGCTTCAGTTGTGAACAAAGGAAACAACTCAATATTGTTGGAAAATCAATGGACTTTAAATATGGACAGCTTTAGTTATGTACATATGCAATTCAATATCGATACGATATCGACGTTAAATATGGACAGCTGTAGTTGTGTACATATGCGATTCGATATCGATACGATATCGATATCGACATGAAATATGGACAGCTTCAATTGTGTACAAAAATCGATATCGATACGATATCGTCGATATCGACTTTAAATATGGACAGCTGTAGTTGTGTACATATGCGAATCGATATCGATACGATATCGTCGATTTCGACATAAAGTACGGATACTCAAATGGGAAATGTCTTAAAATGAAAATATGCAAAATGGAGTCGTCATAATTATGGTGTTTAAGGATGGTGAAAAGATTTTGATGCGATATCGACACAATGTATAAAATGCTTAGTACGGATATGTATTTAATGTTCTATAATATTGAAATTAGGGAATCGATATTGATACAATATGGTCGATACTACATCGTGTCTTGGACATAACTCTCTTTAATATTGCAATAAATTTAATTAACTCAGTAGCAATTGACCCAATGTGGCAGTGATATGAAAACTTATTTTAAATTGTGAGTGACCTAAATGCAGGAATTATATATATATTGGTGAGTTTCATATATTTCTCCTTGTCTTTTGATGACAGATTTTATACAACTTAAACAACTGTAATGACCGAAAAACTAGACTTACTGTAGGGTTGACATCCAGGACACACATTTTGCCCTGCTGAACCGTGTAGTGAATGGATTCAAGCTTTGTTCCATAAATGTTTCCATTAAATTCTCCAAACTCCAAAAATTTCCCACCCTTAATGTCTGCCTCCATGTTTTCTCGTGTATCAAAAAAATAACCTTTCCCATGCTCCTCACCTTGACGTGGGGTTCTTGAGGTATCTTAAAATAGGAATAAAATTATAGATATAATATTTTTGAAATTCAGCTGTCTTTTAATCTTTTCTTTACCTAATTTTTTTTTTAACTTAAGAAAAACAAAATAAATTTAAAGAATCTACAAAGAGCAAACATTTTTTTTTTTTAAAGATGGGCCCTGTTACTAGTGTTGGAGGGAAAAAGGTTAAAATAAATCTATAATTATCTATCATAAAACGCTCAAGATGGAGACACTAACGAGGCATGACAGCACCAAATCGCTTAGGGTCGTCCCGGATTAAGCGTTCCTTCATGGACCTTCTGCCCACATGGTTAGCTCCCACTAGGACAAGGGTTTTGCGCTGGAAAGGTGGCATCCTTGTTACCTCCTCATATATTGTAATGTTACACTTATCAAAATCTGAAAGCATAAATACTTAGATCATTAATCATATCATTCTGTTAACCTTTTAAAAAATAAACAAGTATACAACCTGAGAATCAAACAGGAACAATTTCGAAGAATTAAATGACATACCCTTGTGGTTCCTTGTTGTATATTTAATTGTTCTCTTCTTCCTCTTCTTCAATCCACAGACTACAAAACCAATAGAATATCTTTACTCTTGGGGTTCAACAAACCAGAATTTAATATATGCCAGTATGGGTATTTAAAATTTAATTCTGGTTGTAAAATACTTTATGATTGGTTTAAAAATTATTCTTTATTGTTTCAACTTCACTGACTTCATCCCGATAGAGCTAACACAAAGGTAACTAACGATATGGGAAATAACATGCACATAAAATATATGTATATATTTGCATACACGTACAACTATTAATACTTACAAAGACTGCTTTTAGAATAATCATAATCAGGCTGTACATAGGCCTGACGTTTCTCCTCTAGCTGCTGGGCGGGGATTAGTCCTGTAGGTCCATCTCCTTCCTCATTCACTATCTTTGCCTACAAAATCAAGAAACTATAGCATAAGTCATATTATGATGTCTATATCAAATGGTCATTTTTATATTTCAATTAATTCTGAAAAATCTGATGAACAGAAAATAAATTCTTATCACAGCTTAAAAAAACAGACCAAAAAATAAAAAAAACATAAAAAAAAAATCTTGTCATCTCTCCACCCCACCAAAAAAAAGAACAAAAAAACCCCCCAAATAATAAATACAATGTACCAGGTAGCCCTCTAAAACTAGAAGTTGAAATAAATTTTTAAGTGATCATATACACAAGTAAGATCCATTCTTCCTACCTGCCACCAGTTCGGGTCCTCGGTGCTCATGATGTGCAGAATGTCTCCATCTTTGAATGGCAGACCAGCGTCTTTGCAAGGTATCAGACGGTCTCTTTGAGGATCATAGTTAAAATGTGCCTTCACATATTTCTAAAAAAAGAATTTTAAATTCAAGAGAAGAAGAAAATGATACTTATGAAAAAAAGAAAAACTAAATGCATTTACTACCTAAACACTGTCTAACATGCAATTATAAGCTAACGAAAAAATATTGTATTTTGGCAACAACAAAAAATCAAAACAAAAATTAGAACAATTATAAACAATCTATTCTGAATCAATATACATAACCTACATGAAACTGTCAAGGATTCCAAGTCAGCACAAAAAAAGGGGCAGGACATATGCATTAATACATGTTTTGTACAGCATTCATAAAGATACAAGTTTAATGATTCTCCCTTTCTCTACATAGTTTTCTAGTTACTAGGTGGGAGTGACCGCGATACCTGTGCTTGGGGTTGGTGTTCGGTGTAGTTCTGGACAATCTTTAGGGTGATTCCTTGGTCGGTGCTGCGTATGATGTCCATCAGCTGTTCAGGGGTTGACACAGGGATTCCATTCACCTCTTTTATCACATCTCCCACATGCAAAAGTCCTTCAAAAATTTAATAACATCTTTTAAACAAAATGTCCCATCTTTCTACCACATCTAAAGAGTTGTTTGTTTAAAATCAGCCTTTCATTTCATGAACTGAATTGAATTGTACATACACTGGTAGCACATTTCTTAAAATTATTTTATTTACATGTTTATATTCAAACAACAATTCTTTTTCAGCAAAATATTGAGCGAGACTGATAAATAGTGATAATAACACATGCCGGTACATAAAAGTAGATTTCAAATAATTTTTTCTGAGCTAATTCAGTTAAACAGCTTGATTAAATGAGCGTACAATACCTTGCTTATCAATCTGGCTGCCTGATAAGATACGAGCAATAACCAATTCTGCTCTCTCATCTATCTTCACTGTTATTCCCTGAAAAAAGCACATAAGATAATTCTCTGTCTTAAATTATTATTAAGATATACTAAAATATTGGTTGTCATCCAGAATCGAAATAGTGTCACTATCCACTGAACTTGTACCCGTACTCAATTTGGTTTATCCAATGGTGCAGTTAAAACTAATTTAACATTTAAAAGTTCCTTGTATTAAATCTCACCAAAATTGAAGTTCATATCTGGTTGAATATACATGTATTACATAACTTACCAGTGGAGCATTTTTCTCCCTCCTAATGCCAACAAGTCGAACCTGGTCAGGCATGTTACTGAACATAGAAAGTGGGGGAGGGGGAGAAAACAGCTGGGAGTCTTCCTCAATTTCATCCCCATAGTTACGGTCAGCAACGTCATCATGTGCCCTCAGTAATGCCTGCAAACAATATTTTAATCACTGATAAGTGTGCATATGATTATCAGCCTACATGTGAAGATTCTTTTCTCTCTAACAAATATAATGATGAGTACCAACATCTCTAACAAGTTTTCTAGACTCTCACCCCAATATGAGGATTGGACAAGATGTCCTCCAGTTCCTGGGCCTGTTCATTGTCATCCAATGAAGGCCCAAGGGCGTTCACTGCATCGGACGCCAGCTTTCCTGCACTCTCCTCTGTCACTGGCTCTAGAGGATTGTCATCTTCTAGTTTATCCTTAGCCTAAATGGGAATTTAAGAATTATAAGACTGAATAGAGATGAATTTAAGTCACAAACTTTTATTTAAACCCCTCACTATGCTTCACATTAATGAATTTAAACATCTTTGTCAATAAGAAATTTTTTATTGTGATGTCTTAAATTTTTATTATGATAGTGAATTGAAACACATTAAACATAATGACATTAACCAAATTAAAAAAATTTTGTTTTGAGTAACAAGGCTTTATGTATATGAAGTAACTTATCAAACAAGCCAAAGCTGTTTCTAGATATATACGGTTACCGGTATATCATAAAATGTCATCTTTATATCATTTTATCTAAGGGCTTGAAATTGATATCTTTTAAAACATTTTAATGTAAGGATCTGTGTAATAAAACTCACCCACTACTTGCTTAGTTTTATCATTACAATATAAAAATTAATGATAAAAGGGACAGTGGAGTTAAGTAGACTGCTAGAAGTATTTATTTAACTGAATTGACAGATGACCTTAATTGACCAGGTCAGTGCACAAATGACTAAACCACTACAAGATTCAATCAACATAGCATCAATAACAGCCTATCACCTTATCCTAAGGTATGTACATGTAATAATCATGTTTTTAAAATCCTTGATTGACAGGTATCATAATGACTCAACTGTGGTGACTAATACACAAAATGTATCAGCAAGACCCGGGCCAAAACATTTGTCCAAAATATATAACTGAACTGGGAGATTGTCCTATTCAATGTTAATACATGAATTCTTACCTGTAATATGCTTTTAAATGCTGGATTATTTAAGAAGTTTTTCAAAAAGTCCAAATCATCTTGATCAGCTTCCACGATATCTCCTATTTCATCAAGATTAGTTTTTAGTTTGTGAATGGACACTGAAATACAGAAAAATATTTATGAAAGGATTATCCATGGTTCATTCAATCTAAAAGCTATTTTACAACAATGACCCTAGTTACCAACTGAACTGTCATATATATAACTTACATAAGACAGTATTAAATATTAATTTGTCATACATTGTTATTATTAATATGCAAAAGCAGGGATGTATATCAGTCCCTGAAACTACAAAGTACTGCTTAAAAAACGATTTACAACATCAGTTTGAGATCATTTTTTTTTTTTACATGTAACAGTATAGCCCTTGACGTAATTATTATGGATGAATTGATTTCTTTCATCTGACACGCAAAAACCCAAATATAATACAAAATCAATAATCTGGTCACATCATGATTCTGTTGTGCACAAAACCTTTAATAATTAGCATAATATTTTTTTTGGTTTCATGATTTAACCCTGTACTAGGTTGAATCTTACCTAAGCCCGAATCCTGGGCTTCTCGTGTGGCCGCTGGCATTTTAATTCAGTAATGAAGTCCTGAAAAGGGATATATTCAGTAATATTCAAATGCATTTTAACCAGTTTTTTTTTTTGTAATTAATTTGCCTGCGATGTTAAGTATTAAGTTCTGTTGAGAATTACATGACATAAATATTATCTAGGTACTTAGACTCTAGAAATCGCGAGCAAAATTATACGTGTATAATACAAGAAGGTAAATATATACAGGCTTGTTAACATCAATCAATTAATTCCGACATATATTGGGCATTTACGTACGTAAATGTACACAATTGTGCAAGTTTACATCAAAATCACTTCCTGTTTCTCGGCCATGTTTTGGTTGGAGGGGTTGGAATTTATACGGACGCTAAAATATATTGCGTTGCAAACCATATGGCGGGCAAATAGCCATACTATAATGTTGTTGCGCAAGACATCTTCCGTGCATTTATACTTCAATTGCAAAACATGAACTAATTCAAAATGGGTTTTATCAAAACATATTATAAAAGTCTTACCTGTAATTAAAACTTCACCTGTTGAGGTATGCAATATAAGACCCCCGTTTTCATTGGTGGTTATTTATAATTAATTTTGAATAGTGAACCCGATGTTATTATATGAAATATTAACTCTATATATTCTTTTTATTTTATCCTTAAAAAAAAACTTTAAAAACATTTTTAAAGTAATATCTTTATTGTATACAAATTCATGTTCATGTACAAAGTTACAAATAATTCTTAAAAAGATATGCTCATGCAAGTCTCATGCAAGCCCTGGACATAAAAAAATTAAGTACATGCCTATCAAAATACATATTTATAAATGTATGGTAATAAATTTTTAAAAAAATTACTTTAGCACCAAATTTCTTCATGAAAGACACATAATAATAGTAATACATCTGCAAATCTGCAACTATATACATGTATTAATACAAACTTTGGGTAGATTTCATAATATGTTTCAAGCATTCATGTTTATAACTAAACCAATACATAATTATAAAGTACCAAGGACTCAAATACTGTTTCTTCTTTACAGACAGTCATTGACATTATTTGCTGTGCAGTTTGACAGTGGTTCCACAATGAACAATCTACCGCTTGGCATACACAGGCACACTTTATATACTGTGATGTTGGTCATCGGTGAAAACAGGCTGCTATTGGAGATATTTTTGTTGATGAACATGTGGTTTGTTGCTTCAATATTGATACCCCCATCCTAAAAATTTAGATTCACATTTGTCATTTAACCTTTAATCAAACCCTGATAAAGCTATAATTAACTGTTTAAACTATTACATGTAACTGGATCAAAATTAATGACACTGTGCATGCAACTAAAACACTACATGCAAGTACATATTTAGTTTAATTTTAAAAAATTCTTTGCAACATGTCATATAAATATGTTCAAAAGGGATGTACCCAGAAAATAAAAATTAAAACTATAAATCATAAATCATGCTGTTAAAATAAAAATGAATAGGCTATAAATCTCTTGACCACTCACCCCCCCCCCCCTCCTTTTTACGTAAGTGAAATATTTGGATTTCAGTAAGACAAATACCTGGTAAGTGATGTTTTATGGGTAATTGTAAATTCACAAATTTAGACAAAAAAAGAAAATTGGAAATGCATTACTTTATAAAAGTTACCTACCTTGGACTGTATAAAAAGATGCTGACCTAGATTAGCATGGAAATACTCCCCCTCTGATGTCATCACTACACCCTCCGTTCCTGTCAGGTACATTCTGTCTGCTTCCATCACAAGTCTGTCCACATTAGGACTACTTTTTATCTATAAATGCAACACAACTACAATCCAAGGTATCTTTTGATTAATCTAATTCAATTCACTTTATTTATGATACATGAAATATTTAAAAAAAATTCAAATCAAGATCGTTTTACATTCATGAAAACACAATACAGGATTACTCTGTATGTTTTACCTTTTTATTACCATATTTGGTTACTTCTATAAAGTAGACCAACTAGATAAAATCAGTCAATTAAAGGTGAACATTTTACTACTTTATTCTGCACAGATTTAGAGGGAGGGGTTGAGTCCAGCCCCCCCTCCCCCATGGAAAACCTAAACTTATTTATCCCCTCCCCCATCCCAGCAAACACAATTATCCCTTGGACATCCCTCCCCTGGAATCAGTGCATGTTTATATCCATTCACAGATCTAGATGGGGAAGGGAAAGAGGGACTGGATCTTCCTGGGAAAAGAAAGACTTTTAATATTCCAAGTACTGTAATTTTAAAGTAACCTAAAAATAGACCTTGGACCCCTAATGAAAAGCAAAATCTATCATCCATCCCGTCCACATCCTCCTCCCCCCACCCCCAACCTCCAATCTATCATTTTGTTAGTGTTTCCTATAGCTTGCCTCATACTATTTATATGTTTATTCGCTAATCAAGGGCCCTCAAGGGGGGGGGGGGGGGGGACATGTGCATTAAAACAATAAAACAACATGATTTATAGTGAAAGTATCATAAAGAGGGAAAAAAACCCCAAGATATACTGGTATTGCCAGTGGTATATCAAGGTCAACATTCTCTTGTAGGCCAGTTTAAGGTCAATAGTCACATCTATTTGTCATTTGATCTGACCAAGTTTAGAATTTCCTGTTTAGGTTGTCAACTTACATGGGCAGTAGAGAGGGATGGAACGTGGAGGTTTATACCAGGATTTTCAACATTGGTCCATGTTTGTGATTTGGTTGAGAACAATGTTGACTTTGACTCCAAATCTTCCAGAGTAAATTCATCCAAAGACTGAAACTGAATCTTATTTGGTCCAATGAAACCTAAAACATAAGTTCGATTTTGACATCTATTATCAGAAAAATCAAGCTTGTTTTCTACATGCACAAGACGAAGTCTAGTCCAGAAAAATATGTTTTAATTCATGTCCATTTGCAAAAGCTTCTAACAATTCTTACCTTCAACATCCCTTTTCTTGAAAGATGATGTATTTAATACAATCTGTATAATTAAAAGAAAGAAAATATTATATGATACAGGTGTCTTGCTTTGGCCTTCAGAAGCTATTTGAAAGATAACTTTCCAAAGCATGTAATTCATTGGTTTTAGTGTAAACCTGTCCAATGTCTAGAATGCTTATATTAATGTTACATGTATTTCACCAGTCAATTCAGCAAATACTGTTACACGACTACCTGATATTACTGACCACAGAAAAAAGCTGGCAAGATAATAAATTTTTAAATAACTGGTTTTTTTTCTTCAGATGCAAAGTTTTGTTCCCGAAAAAGTACAAATTATTACATACACTTATTTTAAGTTATTTTCATTCATTATAATTTTTCAATCTTTGAATTGAAAAATAACATTAAACATACTTATTTGTGAATAAATTGCTTTTGCTTGAAATGAAGCTGCAAAATTTAGCAACAAACAATACCCCAAAGAAAATCCAGCATTACATAAACTATACTATATTATTCAAGTATGTTTAACCTTTATTTCTCTAGTGATGAAATAACTCAAAAATTTTCATTTCAATAAAAACCAAAATGCAATGGCCCCTTGGACATTCTTATTCCATGTGAATACAATGGCACTGCAAAGGTAATTTTTGACTGGTAATGGTGTGATTTTGCTGGTGTGACCAGCTACAAAATAACTAAGAGTTACATCAGAGTTGCTAGACTGCCTTTCAAGTACATGTACATAGGTGGTCTCAGAAATTTTAACAAATTTCAAGAAAGTAATGCTTAAGCCTGAAACATTCATTCATTCATTCATTCATTCATTCATCCATCCTCTTCAAGCATTTCTGCACATAAGGCGGTAGCCTTTAACATACTTATAAAAATTAAAAAATAAATTTTTACATTAATAATTTTTTATAAGTAAGCCTTAAACATACTTATAAAAATTTATAAATGTAATATCTACCATGGTAATTGATGTACCTGTTTATCAGAATCAAGCTGTATTGATGAGGAGTGCCTGCTGCCAATTCCTCCTTGAAACACTTTCACTGAAGGCAGAGTGGTGCCTGCTAGGAATCGTAATAAATTACTATCTGCAGGGATAAACTCCAACATCTCTAATCCTGCTGTGGTCACTTTCAGCATGTATAGAATCCCTGCTGTCATCTAAAAAGAGGGTTTATTTTTTTATTCTTAACACTATGGCAGTTCAGTTACAAAGTAACATATGCTAAAATAACCAATACATGTATTTTTCTATAGCAAATCTACATCCAACACAATATTGACACCTTCAGTATTTTTTTCTGGCCCATCAAATTTGTAATGATACAAGTTTGAATTAAGTATTCAAATGGAAATGGAAATTACAAGAAGCAACATCTTAACAGCATTTACACTCTTTTTTTCCATAGACATATACAGTTAAAAGGGTTTTCCCCAAATTACACAGACAAGTAGTGTAATAGGGTGCATTTTATGATAATAATTACATTCATTCATTATTTCATCAACATTACATCATCCTGCATTTCATCTATATTTTACTGCATTATAATGCATGAATGTAATTATCATCATAAAATACACCCTTTTACAGCAGCATTATTCAGTTACCGGTAGGTGAAAATTTGTGCCACTTCGAATAGTTGCTTTGCATGAGGACAACAAAGTTGCTTATTTAGCTATAGCCTCAGAAGTAAAATAATAGGTGCATTCAGAGTTTTACAAGAGGTACAACATATAGTGATACTCAAATTAAATAATTTTTTTTTTACATCTACTACAGGCCCAAGAACAAATCTTGTCAAGTACCATTTCTCGCCAGTGCATTGTTACATCATTTTATCACTTATCAGCACATAAAATTATTTACCAAAAAAGACTTAACAATACACTGGCA
The DNA here is from genome assembly GCA_020458035.1 of Magallana ariakensis. Lineage (NCBI taxonomy): Eukaryota > Metazoa > Mollusca > Bivalvia > Ostreida > Ostreidae > Magallana > Magallana ariakensis. The sequence goes on from CM035815.1 coordinate 14,951,108, forward strand.
AGAAATGGTATACTGGTTGATAATTTGTCTTAGGCCAGGAAACTTAATTTACTGTTTATAACATTTTACAATTTTTTTTACTAAAATTTGCAAAATCAGACCATGCATGAGTACAGGAATAAAATTAATAAAATACCAGAATATTCAGCAGTGCCAACACAATGAGAATGACGACTAAGCAATACAGAAGATAAGCCTTGCGACCTCTGACCCCCGTTCTGTGGAGATACTGCTCATCAATGTTGATGTAGCCGGCATTGAAGTTGGTGTTGTGTTCTCTGTTTACTCTTCGTTTCACCATGTATCTCCCACTTCTTGGCCCTCCATGATGATCGGGGCTCTAAAAACCATAAGAAAATATAAAACACTAATGCATACATAAATGATAATTAAGTGTGCTAAGAGAATCTGAACAAAGGTACTCACAGCATCCAGGTCCATTTTATATAATTCGAAGATCGAACCCGATGTTTTTTTTTCAAAATCGAAATCTTCTACAAGACAAATAATGGTTATGTTTTCATCACCAGAAAATTGATACGTAAAATCAAATTATTAATAATTGATATCAAACAATAATTATTGTCGGATATTATTTTGATTTCCTTAAGTTAAATGTCATACCTCAAATTAACTGATCGATCTATATAGATGACATGCATATATTATGAGATTCAAATATATGCGTTACTTTTTTAAAATTTATCTAAATAGAGATCAAGTGATTTATATATAAATAATATTACTATTATGTAGATCCTTTGTAATTTAAATTGATATTAAAAACATACGGGATTTTTTTTATATCAGAAAATGCCTCTAGAATTAGACAGTGCATCGCCATCGCATCTTTTCTGATTTTATACGAAGAACAATTTAATTTTGATGTAGAACACTTCAATTCTACAAAAAAATCACTTACATCGTGCATGGATCCAGAAATCCCCGGAGAGGTTGGGGGTTACGAGGGAATTTTTTTTTTAGGGGAGGGGGTGCATGTTCAATGCCTACTTTAGGTAACTTTACTACGTAAATGTAATGAAATTGAATTTCCAGGGAGATGGCGACCCACTGAACCTCCCCTCCCCCTTTTTAAATCGCGTATGTACATTAATTTTTAAACATTTTACGCCATGGATAGACTTATCAACCAAAAAATGATCTATAAATTTTTATCATCTGTAAACTTAAAGGATGTTATTAGAAAGAAGTGAAGGGGCAAGAGGAGGAGGATGGGGGGGGGGGGGCTAGCTCAAGCAGACCACCCACTATTTTTCATGAATCATTTGTTAGGAAACCCCAAAGTTATCGAAAATCAATAGTTGCTTACTCATCTATAACAGACTTCATCTACAGATAAACACTTAATGCTAAATATACAATTTCACTGTTCTGAGGAACGAGATGTTCATTAGGTTATTGTTTTACTCATCTTTGATACAGATTGCGTAATATTGGCTATATATATTTACTAACAAATTGATCGCTCTCATTCTATCGTTTCGTTCAGCCAGTATTTCATATTGTCGGGAGTTATAAAGAGGGGTTTTTCGGTATCCTCCGCAAGTAAACAGTAACTTGAATATCACAGTGTGATCTTTGTATGGAATATTGTTATGACAAAGGAGAAAAGAAAAATCCCAGATTGCTTTTGATGCGGGGCAGCACTAGTGAAAATCAGCAAACCGCTGGGCTAATGAATGCAGAGGAGAAGCGCGAACCGCGATGCAGACGTCTTTTGACAAAGCTGCTCCAGTAATGGATTGCCTGTGTACTTCAGCAAAGACCAACGAATAATTTTCGTATAAGAATTGGCGATTTTATTTTGAACAGGGTCATCATGAACGGATACACGACAGTGACCAACAATAAGGACTCTACAAAGGCAATTAATATTAATAAACAGGAACCAAAAATTGGACTTCACAAAAACGACTGTAATTTGGATATACCCGAGTCGGACAGCGGCGACGACTCGGAGAATACCTACAGACATTACAGCGACAACGTGGACACTGATGTCAGCAACACCCAGGACGAGGGGGACCCCCCGTCCCCGCCCGTTTCCCGGGCAGCCGACAGGTGCTTGTTGAATAACCTGAACATTGTAAGTAGTGTTGTCAGTAGTGACTCGGATAGCTGCACCGAGGGGGAGTTTATCTTGGACCGGGGCGGGCAGACGACAGACGAAACCAGCACGTCCTCGGAATCTGATGAAACACAGATGTAAGTATAGAAGGGTCAAACGGAAAGAAAATTGGTTTACAAGATTTTTCAAAGGCTTACAAATTTAACGCTAATGGTTTACTAACTCTGTCAAGATGTGTTTTAATATAAAACTATTAAGCGCAAAATATTGTATGTAACTATTTTCATACACAACAGTATAAAGTTCATCTGGACTGTAAACTGAATTTTCCGTAAGCATTGGTCTCAATATTCTTAAAAAAAGAAATCTTTCTGAAAAAAAAGATAAATCGATTTGTTCGCACCTCATGTGATAAGTTGCGTAAAGATGCATCAAACACTCTCTTCAAACATGAGTGAAATTATTTACGATGTAGTTTTAATGAACATGTATTCATAAAAAAAAACATTAAAACAAGAATAACAAACGATGAACAGATGTTGGCTCTAACTAAGAACGCGCTCTCAGGAGGAGAAAGTGCTACCAAAATGATTCAAATACTTGGAATGCAATGAGTTCGTAACAACAAATGTTTTAGTGATTTGGATTCGGTACAATTAAATGTTAATGTTGATTGAGGGTTATCTAGTTTTGTTTTATGTTGATTGCTTTACGACACTAATTGATTCGGTATTTTAGAACAATTACCCAGAAAAGCTTTCTCTGGTTTTGTCTGCGAGGGACAGTGAATTCGAGAAATCCCGACGGAGGGCAAAAGTTATTGTGTCCGCAGAAACCATCAGTCGCTATTGTTAGGGTCTGTCCAAATCCTGATTGAAAAGTAGCAATAAAGCTTTACTCCAGTTTAATGGAGAGAGAGAGAGAGAGAGAGAGAGAGAGAGAGAGAGAGAGAGAGAGAGAGAGATCTTTCAGAATCTTATGTTCCGTTATTCTGCCCAGTAATTCGCAACTGCACGCATTTTAGTCGATTAAGGTGTGGAATCGCAGAAAACACTTCGACGCTATCCATTATCACAGTGGATTCGGTGTCGTAGCCCAGGGCTTTTACGGTATGTCATCCTCACCTCCCGGTGTGAACTCCTGACAGAACGAAGGGACCAGACATAGAGGTGGCGAAGAAAATCCCGGTGGATCCCTCGGTCGATAGCACTCACTAGATTAATACGGGGCATTTTGTGACAAGATTGAACATTATTGACTTATAATATGATTGAGTGAAAAGTTTTATAGTTCTGACAAGAAAGATTAAACATAGTGAACAGTTCATTTAGGGAACTCGATGTTAATGTTAAGATTGCCTCGGTGCATCAGATAACGGGCGCTTTGAATTAAAAAATTATATGGTTTTAAGATGGTTTTGATCAAATACATTCAGTTAAATGGATTTTCAATTAAAGTAGTTTGAAATAGTTAAATAATAAGATTTTGTCGAGTTTTTATCGATTCAGGCAAGGAATTGTATTTTATTCTATATATCAAGCTCATTCCATTCTAGACTCGTTATCATTTTTTAAAATAATGATTTTCTTCTATCACATCCAACCTACCTACATCTCGTTTTTGGGTTTGGTTGTTTAATCATGTCATTGAAAAGACCTTGCTGCAGGAACATGAAACTTGGCCCAGTGATTTCCAGCCGAGACTTTGTGACATATATTTCAGCTTTGACATCTGTTTGGGGAACCCCGCGTGAAATTTGAATACAATTTTATAACTACTAACACATGGTTTTACCATTTATTCCTCAATTGACTTTTTCACAACTTGTTTGACAAGGAATTCCTTATCATGGCCAAAAGGTTTGAGCTAATATCAAGACACAGTTGAATCATACTCTTTGCTAATTCTCTTTTACAATAGATTCTATTAAAACGTTCGTTTTGTTAAATTGTGTTCACCTATCAGATTTACCATATATACTAGTATACAGTATCTATTTTAAATAAGTCGCATTTAAACTATCTTCTGTAAATCTTGAATGGAGACTGGGTACCATTACAATCTACTATTATACTTAACACAAAGCTGGTTTATCATTGTTTTAAGATGACAAAGGGGACGAATACCGCTTTTTCCTGGTTTGTCCTCACTTTAGAGTATGCCAACATCTGAGTCAAGTTTCTCAAAAAGTTATTCTCCGTCAAAATACTTGATAGATTGTAGCATATCCCAATTTTGTATTTGTATATATCGGGATATAATAAGTGCTTCTTTTGTATCATATATGATAAATATTATAGACGTTTCTTCACTATAGAAGTTATATTTCTTTATTTACATTTGCAAATATGCTTCCTTATAATTATGAACTATAGAATAGCGAAAACGTTCAATTCTGTGTGAACTTTTTTATGACGTCACAATGATTATCGCATGCGCTTATCGGTTTGACAGTTGCAATATTGTAAACGTAAAACATCGTTTTATTAATGATTCTGAAAGAATTGCCATTCTTAAACGTAAATATATAAGTAATAAAAAGCAATGTTAAAAAGTTAACCGGGATATGAACTTGGTTAGTACATGATCAAATCTTCTGACAAGCCCTTCGGGTTTAACAGGATTTGATCACGTGACCAACCAAGTTCATATCCCGGTGAACTTTTTAACTTACTGTTTATTTCTTAATTGTCCCCGAAACCCCTTCGTGATTCTATGTTTGGAAACACATGGAAACATGTTTGATAATTGAATAAACCGGATGATCTTCGTCAGATTTGTAGGAATGATGTATTTTTATCCTTCGTTAGAGCGACATTATTTGTGTACTTTTTGTAATAGTTTGATGAGTTTTCGTTTGCTGCATGTAGCCATGTGTAGAAGTTCGTACAAAGGCCATATTTATGAAGCGAATCGTATGCATTTATGCTGCTATTGAGAAGCGCTTGACTTTGTTCTATGAAGAAGACAACTGGCTACAAATCGATGTCGCTGTTTCCATTTTATGACAGAATATTAATATATAACTTGAAATATGTATACCATTATTATAAGTACTAACATTATTCATATATCTTTGTACCTTTTGCAGAGTCAAGTCAAATCTTTCAAACAAGTTACTGCCCCATTATGAAATTAATTTCACAACCTTCAGTTTTAATTTATCTAATTTTTAATTACTAGTATTTCAAACTTCTCAGCTTGCTCTTCAGTGGTATAATATTTCTCTTTGATTCAGATGGGTAGGAAACAGGACTCGAACCAGTGGTAGTGTTTCTACGCCCCCTCTCCCCAGCCTGACCAGCTCAAACGCTAGCGACAGTCGCGTGCAGAGTCCAAGTCACAGGAATAACACAATACCCAGGTATTCTTCGCGGGAAGTGTCCTCGTCCGGAAACGCGTCAGTTGTGACGTCACTAGCGGGCACCGGCGATGAGGCAAACATTGGTCGGGACCGGAGTCACTCTTGGCATGAACTTCCGAGTGACGTAGAATGTCAGATCCAGAGGAGGTCGTCTCGAAATATCAGTTTGCTGCGACACAATCCTAGAACCGGAAACACCGAAACCATCGTGATTGAAACTCATCCTAATGGAGATTCAGGTACCCCTTAATATACCGTTTTATTAAAATGATGTTTAAAGGTTTATTGATGCTCAACAAACTACCCATTAGATCTACATAAGAACTGTATCTTTAGGATTTCCATAGTCATATACTGTATTATTTCGTCAATAAAAAGTAATACAATGTATGTTTTAGGTTTAAAAATATTTTCCTTTTAAACAAAACTCCACTTCTAAGGGAGATTGATGTATAGTCTAAAATGGCAACGAAGTCCAGCCCTCTTTTAACGTAATTTGTTAGTTTTAAATGTAAAGAAAGAGGAACAAGTTAAAGCAACACTTGAGAACTTTTCCTTAATAATTAATTACACGCTGCTTTATTGCATCGATATTTTAATTACATAAATATTATGTACTTATCGCAATTTCATAATTCCATCTTTATTATATAGATTTATACTGTTGGGAGATTGGTGCGTTATGCATTTCATATTAAAATGTCTGTATTATTTTTCATACGACTTTGTCAGCTTTCTAGTTCACTTATGGTTAAAGCATGATCGACCGAATTTTAAAAGAAAAGAGAAGAAGAAACGCCGGTTGGGCTGTCAATATAAATAACTTTTTTAAAGATTAAAATAGGATCGGGTGATTCACTGGAGGAAAACTCGGGTACATACTGACCTTCAGTCGACCGTAGATTAATACACCCGATCTAAAGCCACAATGGCGATTAACGACATCAATGATATCGCCCCAAACATCTCTTTGGGGTGTCATGTGTGTGACACCCTGAAATACTGACATAGAGACACAGAAATCCGTATACCTCTCTTTTTATAAACATTAAATGTCACTGTATTAGAATATCTACCTGGCGATTTAATGAGTGAGAATACTGCACGTACGCCGTTTTGTGAATAAGCAAGAATTAATCTTATTAAAATTGTCAGAGAAGTTACGGACGCAAAATGGATTTTATGTGAATTGAAGTTATGAAAATGAACTTAAATATTAGGATAGACACGGACGGCTCTAACCATGGGAATTTTGACTTTGATTCTTATGGTGAAGGTAGGAATATATTTTATAATTTAAAAAAAATGAAACGTTGGTATTGTTCTAAATGTAAAATAGGCGTGTCATGTTGTTAGTTTCGAATCAACCGGACGTCAGTGAATACAATATTTTACCCAGTACATGTCAACTTGTTGTTTGAAAGGTTGAATGGGAAAATACCAAAGCATAAAAGCATGTTTCAAAATAATGTCCATATTATTTTTTTATAGAGTAGATTAACAATTTTTTGCGTTACGTTAACAGTTTAAATTCAAAACACCCCTAATTTTTATAATTTAAAACAAAGGATGTACAAGCTCTATACCCTGATAGTACGGATGGTATTTTTAGTAGAACACAAAGGCTACCATACCAGGTTAGCCCCAAATTCACACCTAAAACTAAAAAAAAACTCAACAAAACGTTAAACGAATAAAAAAAGTATAAATTCAGCAAAATAACCATAACTTTTTGCATTTTAAATCAAATGATTGAATGATTTGTATTCATCTTTTCTTTTATCATCTTTACAATCCCAAAACTTTGCTGACCTAAGACCAATTCCTGCCAAGTACCATATCTCGCCAGTGCATTGTTACGTTATTTTATCAACACATAAAATTATATACGAAAAATGACGTAATAATGCACTGCCGAAAATGGTACTTGGCGAGAATATCACACAATATCTTTCTAACAAAATATTGACACAAAATATAATTGCTATAAAACCTAATTCTAAATATCACTAACAACAAAAAATGTTTGTCAAATTACTGAAAAAATATACGGTGTCCAGTTATTGTGCATTGAAAAAAACCCAACTAAATATAAAAACCAAGCGGCCTCCGCAAATTATTCTGAAACATAGTACCGTACTAAATGGATTTTCAGACTTTTTTATTGGCCTGAACAAAAAAATACGCACGATTCTTCTCTCTTCAACCGAGGCTGGTAACTATGCACAAAGGAGTATTTTTCCTTATTATTGATTTGCCTTCTTGCCATTTTGATATGTATTATTATTTAATAGATATAATAATAATAATAATAATAATAATAATAATAATAATAATAATAATTTCAAGTAATAAAAAACCATCCACATACATTATTTTGTAGGTAAATGCATATGAATCCGTAACCAATTTTCATCGTTACTTTGATAATCATCCATCCGATATCAACTGATATTTCTCAAGCAAGACGATCTTTATATCTTTGGAAAAATGTGTCAAGTGACTCATTAATTCTCTCCATTTTACTATCATTTATAAACATTAACCGATTCTGGTTTCCAAATCCAATAATTAAATGCAACCCGCTTATGACCTCATACATCACTTCTTGAAGATTTTCTATTATTTATCATTTGTGTCAAAACCCACAATTTGTAATTACAGGACTCGGCCATGATGTCCATTCAACTTCTGAGGAACTCTTTTATCCGGATTCGCCATCTAATGCATCATGGTCAATTCTGAAGAAGAAAAATGGCCGATATAATGACGTCAATATTCCAGTTGACTCTACTCTCATGTAAGTATTTAGAAGATTACGAAATGATATGAACTGATTTTTGAGGGTAATTTATCTAAAAATAAATCTCATCTAACAAACCTCTTTTAAAAGCAACAAGCTAGCTGCACTTTTCTATTGTGAATTTAATCATAATTACAAAAAAGATTATGGTTTACCCCGAAACTTTTTATAATCATATATTTATTGGAAAATCTATTTAGAGGCTCTAGTTGAGGCAAAATTACACCATTAATTTATTGTTGCCTTGTACAAAAATTAATGAAGTTGCTTTAATTTCAAACTAAAGAAGTTTTTTTTTCCGTGATCGAAATAAAATTGTAAAAAATCTAAAAAAAAAACAAAAAAAAAACCCAGCTTATATTGCTTTAAAGAGACTCGGGACTTTCGGCCATTTTATTGTATTTTTCTACCTCACAAAAAAGTCCTATGAATTATAACACAATATTTACATTTTCCAATGTCTATAAAGAATGGTTCCTTATTACTCGAAATGTATGTTGTGAAAATTAATCGACAGTGTAACAGATTGCTACTGACGACCATGGCAATGTGTCAAATGTATAATATTATAAGTAAAAACTTACGTTTAAAGATCATCATATGGACCACTCAGTCTCCCATAGCAAAATTCACAATTATCGGTAAAGATATGACAATTTAATTTAGTTCTTAAAATAAAATGTGATTTAACATTTCAGTAATTGAAATGATCTGCTTTTTGGTCATTTTTTTCCCCCATGCATCTCTTATATAACAATATAATGAGAATAATAATATATTATTGTAATAAAATAATCCCCATTGTTTACCAGGGACAGTATGTTCACCAGCATCAGCGGCCTTTACGCAATGGCGATCGTGGTCTTGGGCTGTGTTATTCCAATATCAGAGATATTCTCCAACGAAACTTTCAACTTTTCCTTCCTCTTTGATGTACGTCTGTGTTCATTACGATTTATTCATCACCCACGTCTACGATGGCGTGTGAAAACACTCCACCGGTGGATATTCAGAGAGTTATATTGCATTCATATTTACTAACAAAAATTAATTATATCTATAAAAGCACTCTGTAATATAAACTTCAGTGAAAGCACGTTAAGAATCAATTGATTGATTGTTTGTTTTATCTTCGTGAGAACCTTGAAAAAATATTTTTCAGTGTACCCAAATCGGTCGGGGGTGGGTGGTGGCTGGGTGGGGTGGGGGTGGTGATGGTGTTCTGTATTGAAAAGTAAACTAGCTGTATGAATGAATGTATTTATGTAATGACATTTGGAACAATCTTGCAAGTATTCAGTAACATTACGGTCATAGACTTTTATATACCATTTATGAAATTTATATGCCTTATAAGTTACTAGTATGCATTGATTATTTTGCAGGGATTTTACATCTACATTTACACAGTCAGTATAATTTTCCTAATTTATGCGTATGTCTACCTCCTCCAAAACAAATCCCTCAAACTTCGACGCAACCTTCGCAGGAATCAGTACAGTTCGCCATCTTCCGGTTCTCGTAGCAACTTGAAACGGAAGTACTCCTTTGATGATTCCCGGACCTATCATACCGGAAGCTTTTATCTGAGATTAGGTGCCGTAGGTAGGCAATTACCTTACTGTATATTTATTTTAGTATATTAAAGTTATGTCAGAAAAATATATTATTTTATTTTATTTCTATATCGTGTATTTGTGTAGTTTTACGTTGTATTTGATGTATTTCAAAATTAGCCAGATTCTCTAATGGTTTATTTTATAATTTTGAAATTTACTTAAGGTTTCGGAATCGGTAGCATGATTCAGAGTGGTCTTCAGTTTGGGGAGGTGTTTGACACGGATACCGACCCCCTGCCCCACCCATGTAAAAGCATTGCCCAGGGGGCAAGGCCCATCATCCATCTCATCTTTACTTTTGTGCAGCTCTATTTTGTCTTCTTGAATTCAAAGGTGAGATTTGTTTATTATTATTCTTAAAAATATACATGTATGACTGATGCGGCAAAAATGGTTTGTAGCGCTATTAGAAATATCTGAGGAATATTGGTTTTCAACGAGTATAAGAATTAGTACCTATATAAAACCTGTATTGTCTTTAATAATAAATTGACTGTTTTCGAGATTTTCCTTAAAATGTTTTTTTTTTTTTAATCATGATTGTTTTTTTTATAACATAAACTATAACCTTTTGTTTGATATTACGGTTTTGATTAGATTGGAAGTGTATTTTTAAGTATATTTAAGTTTTTAAACATACTGTGAAAAATTTCTTGTTAAGGTTTATTAACCCCCCCCCCTCAACCCAACATCTAACAACACTTGAACCATACCATACAAATTAAATGCTGGCGCTCTTTTTTTCGTATCATTAATTGATCTACAATATTGAAGATATAGTTATGTTTTATCTGACCATTCCTCATGTGAAAATTAATCATCTACACGCTAACTCATTACAATGGAACTCACAGACTGGTTTTTTTTTATACAGTTTTTAATTGTCCACCCCCCCCCCCTTCCAAAAAGAAAAAATAAATCAAACTTAAATACAAAACAAACTCTTGCATTTTCCTGTTGATATGTTGACCAGTATACCAAGTACAATTATCATCAATATACAAGTAAGAATACATATCCATATTGTTTCGATGGGTGTGTCTAACCACCTGTACTCAAACAACTGCCGATGTTCGCCCCTTCTGAGATAAACTGCAACTCTGTCCAGATCCCCTAGACAACATCCTATATGATATATTATTTACAGAAAGGGCTTATCTTTTTTGTGAGGTGTTGTTTAGATATCTAGTAAATCACACCCGATGCCGTGGCATTTCTGTTAACATGGCACCGGTACATTTATACCGACAGTTAGACAAACCATCTGGCGATAATACGGCCATTCTGTAACCCGTCTGGAGAAAGCAACATCAAAGCTATAGATCCTTAAAAGTATCGGGGGGAGCATCGCAGGGGTTAAACTAACGTCGACCAAGACATGTTTTAATTTTCACCGGGTCGTAAATTTGTTATCATATGCTACTCAGGGTTTTTTTTTTTATCATATGATAAAAGGAACATTGTAAACTCGAATAGAAACATACTCAATTAGTTTATATTAATTTTATAACATTAATATCTTGAATTTCAGTTAAAGCAATTTACTATATAAGAGGTCTTATCAAGAAGACTTAATAAGAATGCAAAATTTAATTGCTCGAATGTTTGAAAAATATTTTATAGTATTTTTGTGAATGTGTTTATGGTCTAAATACCACTTACATTGGTCCTATAGAAATTATTTACATTGGAAGAGGTCGTAGTGTCCACCCCCCCCCCCTCTTTTATTAAAATTTGTGTTTAAATGCTTTAAATTTAAATATTTAAATACTTTAATTTTTTTTTCAATTCATCACTTATTGTAGTTTACAAAATAATTTACATTTGCGGAGGATGAGTTGTACGTTGTTTTGTTTCAGTTTTGTTTGTTTTTTAATTTGAAAAATATCTTTAACCGCTCTATAGATACTGAAATGTTTCAATCATATAAATTGTTTGTTTACTAGGCACATTATGGTTTGGCGAAAATGAATCAAATATCTAATGACCGTATAAATTAGCCATATGAGTAATTATTAATTTATAATTCGGTTAATTTATAACACGGTTAATTTTTAAAACCGTGTAGATCATTCATTCATTCATTTATTTTAATCTCAACACCATTGTACAATGGTACACAGAGATAATAATAATACAATATGTGGTATTTCTTACTAATTAACAACGCATGCGTAAGCGAGAGAGAGAGAGAGAGAAAATAAAAAATAAAACATGTACAAGATCCACGCTGACTCGTCAATACAAATGTGAAGTATGGGGGTTCTAACCTGGGGAGCATTTTTTATTTATTTTTCTAATAAAAGCACATAATTTCCTTAAAGAACAGTGTTTTGTACTAGACATTATAAATTTAAAACTAATAGCATTTTTTATTTTGATATTTGATAAACATTGACTGCGTTCTTGCTGCAACGAGTTACAGCTATGTATGTAATGGAATTCATCTCCTATTTCGCACTTATTGCAATGAGCACAGAATCTTTCGTGTCTAGGGATATTTGCCCAACGTCCACTTTCAATGGGTAGATGGTGATTACATGTTCGGAATCTACAAAAAGTAATTGCATCTTTTTTTTGATAATGTATCAAAATAATGTTCAAATTTTAATTCTTCCTTAAAAATCCTATAATTTAGAGCTTTTGCGGATGATTGCAGAATAGATTGCCAATTTTGCTTGAATTGGTCTATCAACGTAAGTTTTATTTTTGCCTTTAGCCATTTTGAGTTATGTATAGTTTGATTAATCCAGATATTAGATAAACCGCAGATATTTAGAATATGTTTGATGTTTTCATACCAAAGCATTTTCCCCCCAATTTCGTGATTCATACAGATTCCTAGATCATATATTAATTTTGCAATTTTTGTATCTTTTCCGGTAAGTATTCTTGACCAATAAGAAATAATGCGTGTTTTAATTTGAATTTCAAGTGGGTATCGACCAAGTTCACCATATATCATGAAATCTGGAGTTGATTGTTTTAAATGGAGTAGAAGTTTACAAAATTTGAGATGAACTCTTTCTATAATTGCAATATTTGAAAAACCCCAGACTTCACATCCATATAACAGTATAGGTTGGACAATTTTGTCAAATAAATCTAGTTGACACTGTATTGATAGGTTATGTAATCTCCCCTTTTTTAACACTTCATATAATGCTTTTGTAGCTTTTTCGGCTAATTTCTGTATTGCTAATTTAAAAGATCCTGATCTGCTAAATACTATTCCCAAACAGTTAAAATCAGTAACAACTTCAATAAGCTTATCGTTATATTTTATCTGTATGTTTTCTTTCCGCCTACCTTTGCTAAATACAATTATTTTAGATTTATCGATATTCATTTTCAGGCTTTTAGATCTGTGAATGAATCAAGTTTTTATTTCGTTAACTTCAGTCCTAATTGCATGCAATACAAGGTTGGAGCAGGTTGTTTAAAGTGTCTGTTTTCATGCTTTTTTGTCAGATGTGCGTACACCGGTATAAAACCATAGCGAGATTCGGGATGATGCATATGGTGGCTACAAACCTTTGTGTGTGGACCCAGAATATTGTCCAGGAGACCCTGCGTGAAATAAGACATCTGCACCAACCCGAAAGAGGCAGCAACGAAAGCTCTGATAAAGAGATAAGTAAGTGGAGACGGAACACAGTAGCGATTAATTCAACACATTTATTTATAGCGAAACCCGTCTAATCCGACATCTGTTATTATCAATACAACAATGGGCTCATTCAGATTCCTTGTACATTAACAACTCAATCCTTTACAGTGTTCGATGTAAATTAAACCTATCGTAATTATAAAAGAAAATGAACACATGTTACTTTAATTTAATCTTGAATTAAGAGAATTATTTTATTACCCCAGTTTATTTTTTCAAACCCTAGTTTAACTTGCGTTTTCTTACTCTATCCTAAAAGGCTTGGTTTCATCAAGAAATCTCACAAAATACCGTCTCGGATGTCACATGAATTCTTTGATGTCTGACGTTGTAGAAACTTCCAGTTCCTATCTCTACCCATGCACCATAGAATACAGTCTCATATGCGCAGGTAAATACACACCAAACGGCCTAAACTGGCCGCAAACAATAAAAACAAGATTTATCTAAAACCTATTTCTCTTGTCCCTGACAGTAAATACATTTGATCAGTGCAATCTCAAATATTTTCATGTAGGAATTCTGTATGTGATGTGGAGAAATATCGGAAAACGTGGGCAGGTGCCCGAGGAAGTGACAAACGAGGAGGAAAGCAAGGCCAAATCTCAGCGGATGACGGTGGACTGTTCCCGTTCTAGTCGTGGTCTTTTCCTGGGGATCTTCATTCTTGTGGGGACAGTGATCACCATGATAACGTTCTTTGTTCTGATACGGTCCAATAGTTACCTGTCCACGGCGGTCAAACTAGAACATTTATCCGCCGTAGTGATTTACGTCGTGACGTCAATTGCCGTTGTGCTAGCGTTTCACAGAATGCAGATGTTACGAATAAATTCGGAGAGAGAAATAGATTTGGAGGAGTCGCTACTTCTCTTGGGGTTGGGGGGCTTGTATGTGTATGCCTTTCTCAGTATTATTTCTGCCACATTAAAGGAGGGACCGTTGGATTATTTAGTCGTTTTATCCAGTGTGTTCCGTATGTTTCAAGGATCATTACAAACAGTCTTTCTTTTGAGTGGAATGCGCAAATCTTCATGGCGACGAGAGCAAGAGAGACAGAAGCCGGGGCGGGAATACGTCACATTTCTTCTGGTCAGTAACATCGCCATGTGGGGCTTGAACACTTTTGAAATTCAGCGATCTCATGCTAACCCAGTACAGCTGGAGTTCTTTGGACCAGTGGCGTGGACAATTTTTAATCACCTATCGGTTCCTCTGACCATCTTCTTCCGGTTTCACTCCACTGTGTGTTTGTCTAACATTTGGAAGAGCGCTTGGAAGCGACGCATGCCCGCCGTCTAAGTCCACTTATCTTTCGAGAATTTCCAAATTATCCCCAATTATATTTATATTCTTGAAAAATACATCAGTTCTTTTTTTCATGTTTGTACTAGTATAATACAATTTGTTAAGCCTGTATATAGCTATGTCCAGTTGGTTTTCTCTTTCATTGTATTTGATATCAGCATCTCTATGGATCAGATACAGTATTTTTTTAAAGTGATTTGATAACTTTTCGGCAGGTGCTTAGTACCTACGAGCAAGGGCTGAAAAACTCCTCTACGAATTAAGAGTGTTCACTTAAAAAAAAATGAAACCATTATGTATATATCATATCAATTGTGTCATTTGATGAATCAAGATTAAAAATGTCAATATACCCGTATTATTATTTTTATTTCAGTCGGTTGTAGAAGTTATAATCTTAAATTTAGAGAGAAAAAAAAACCATTTACACCAGAGAAAAATATTAAGTGCAAAATTTCCACAAAAATGCCTATCAAATGACATATTTTCTTATTAATAATGTAGAAAATACATGTAATATTAAAATATATGTTTGTTAAACTGTAAATAAAAATATCGAGGAAGAAAAAGAACCAATTTGAATTTCAAATTCGTCTGGTCAAAACAGATAATAAAACTCTACAAATATTCAGGATGTGTCAAAGAAATATGAGCCCAGACATGCGTCTTTTAAAATGGCAATCAGTGGTGTGCATTTTTACAATAAAGTTAAAGCTTATCATCGGAATCGGAATTTCAATGCACAGCTACATGTAAAGTATTTAGGTATATGGACAACCCTTATTTCTCGGGTAGTGGTAATGTGACGCCCTTTCATTGTGACGTGTACACAAGTACGTACGTGCCACTCGACAGGTATGAATGGAAGGACCTTTCCCCAATGATTCCAAATGTGACCTTGGACATCTTACTTCCACCTTGATAAAATTATATCATAATACATGTATTATATTTTAAATTAAAGTGTCGTATTGCATAACACAAACTACGTTCAAAGCAAATTGAAAAAAAAATATGATATGAAAATTTAAAAAGGGTAGGGTTTTCTCACCATATCATATAGAAGATTTTAGATCACGAAAATAAAAAGTTGGATGACAGAAAGTCAAACGATGAAGTGTTTTGAATGTGATAAATAATTATAATACTGATAATCATCAGAACACATGATAAGGTTTGGAATCAAGTGCATGGTGTTGCAACATTGTAGTAAATGTACTGCTAAAACGTACAAACATTAAATGGGTATTTTTTCATAGCAAAATCCAAAAACCCTTTGCGTCAATACCGAAACCTTTCCTAAAGTATTTTGAACTTGCTTCTATCTACTGTAAGAAATATTAAATGCATCTTTAGTACATAATCTATTTAATTATTAATTCTTCGAGTCGGTTAGTAAACGCCTAATTTTCAAATATTATAGTATCACGTAATGTCGCAAAAATATGCATAAAAATACCGTTTATACCGACTTTGAACAGCTATATTTTGGACGGGTTTCCGATACTGCAAAAATTCTGTTTAATACGGCATATATATAGCTGGAAGTATTTGTATCCGGAAAATGGGATTACCATGTACCGCTTGAACTTATTTTACAGTTTAGATCTCGTTTTGTTAGGGGCCGTGTAAACGACTGGATTAGTTTGACTACTTAATTGATACGCAATTTTGGGCAGCTGGACAAAGCAAGTATCTTGATATAGGCAGAAATGTTATTCCAAGACATGGCCGAAGATTTCTTTAAACTTTTAGATAATTATACAAATCCCGTTTGCGCCCCAACAATACGTCATTTGATTTTATTGGACTGTACATTACAAAATCGATTCGTATGGTTATCACAGATAATATAAAGACACTGAAAAATGTAAAATTTAACTTTAAATCCCAGAGGTTGACGAAACGGGTTCCATTACACCTTGGGGGTCCCAGAAGTGGTGCAGTTCAACAGAAGACTATTAAAGGGAGACTCTTTCAAATATCTTCTTTTCAAGAACTTCATCGCTATAATTTTGTTTGAAATGTATGAACTAATGTTTTTATTAGTTCAATTAAAACCCCCCACAACTTTTACCCCTGAACCAAAAATTGGACCACGGAAGAAGAGAATTTCAGCATAGAAAATTGTGTACATATGGAACAATCTTCTAAAGAATGAAAATAATACAAATGCATGCGTTTTTCGAGTACATTTAACGTTGTTAAATTGTGATAATCAGACAAGTTAAGGAGCTTTATTAGGGTTGCCAAGTACTTCTTTTGGTTATGTTGGATAGGTCCAGAAAAAATCGTTGCAGGGTTAAAGCTTTTAAAGCTTTGGGATGGCTTCATAATTGATAGTTTTAATCATAACCGTTCCATACTGGATCGGGGTATGGCCACAATGGGCGTTCTTGGGCAATATAGACGAATATGGAAAAGGATGCAGAAATTAAACTCTAATGAGTAAAGTGAACCACGACACTCTTTGCTTTTAGTCAACCTCCTCCGACCAAATTTTTTTCTCCATTAAGACATTAACTGATCAAATGGATACTCAATCTGATTCCCCTTTCAGAACCCCACCGCTTTAATTTTGGGGTACCTGCATGTTACTTAGTAGATGGAAAGGTCTTTTAAATAAGACCTGGATTTTTTTTATTGTTTATTTCTTTCAAATATTGCTATGCAAGGTTCAAATATATATACTTGAAACCATGTGCATTTCTATTAAACTCTTAAAATATATATATGTGAAAACATGGACAATTAACTTAAACAACAAAATGATAGTTGCTACAAATTATCTGACCCCCGCCCCCACCTCAAAAATTTTTTCAAGCCATCCACTCACTTGCTTAGCCTTAGTTTCTGTATCATAGCACAGTGTATGCTGAATATCTGATACATGTAATACTGCCTAAGAGGTTCAAGATTTTGTTTCAAATTTTCTCTATTTTCACACTTTTCTTTATACTCTCCTATGAAAGGCCGGGTATGCATGACAGAGAATCTCTGACACCAAAAGGTAGTATTGAAAGTAGTAAAAAAGCAAAAAATAACATATACAAAACATAATTAACATAAATTTACCTAGTCTCATATATAAGGTTACATAACTGAAACATTAAATGTCATCTTATGTACACTTAAACACCTAATGCTTCAATATTGCTTTAGGAATAGCTCCCACAGCTTCTCTTCGTCCTGTTAAATCAATTATGCAAAGTCAGCAATTTTTTGTAATAACACCTGCTGTCCATGTTTTATCACCCTGGAGGGTGAAAATTATTTTTATCAATTATGTTTCTCTACCAATCAAGCTCTGGTGTATTTAAATTATTCAGGTATATGAGTAAAGCAATATCCTGATAGTTCAATGAAATAGAAGACTTTAAGAAAACTGCTTCCTTTTTTTTTTAATGCAATGAATCTGCCACTCTGCATGTCAGTAAACATTATGTACATGTGAATGTGTCATGAACCAAATACTTGGAGCTATAAATTAAAAAACTCATGTACATCTGCATAAAAAACTTAATGGACAAAACTGCCCTGACATCTAAAGATCTGTCATATGTACCAATCCAAATAACATGGTAGCAAAATAAAAGAGTCTAAATGAGGAAATGCATAGTACAAAAAGGATCACAAAACCGGAATATCTCATAAATGGCACAGACTTGAGGGAATTTGGGATCCTTGATACATATCCTGGTTAAGTTTCATTGGATCTGGTAAACTATTGGAATTGATGTCACACATTCTTTACTTTTTCTTCATTGACTAGATGTTGTAGCATGTGGAGACCTTTCTACATGTATATCCCACTTTCTTTAATCAAAGGGGCTCCAAATCTACATGTCTTAGTCTTATGTGGTATTTTGCTTCAAATTCAGCCTGAAATAACATTTATATACATTATACATTATATATATTTAAAGCATAGGGAAATTCACTATATTGGAGCTCCATCTCCGCCCCAGCCGGGGCTTGAACTCACACTCTCTCCTAGCAATGAATGGCCATCGTGCTAGCCGCTCGGCCATCTTGGCAAGACAAAAATCTTGTTTTTGATGACTAACGGAACCTAGCACCCTGGTCGCCTACTACACTTTGTTTAAGATACAGGTAGAATACAGTTAAACAACAATTTGAGAGGATCAGAACGATACACATAGCATAGATATAAACATATAATAAGCACAACTGTATTCAATGTATTGCATTAAAAATGTCATATGTCCATGTACAAAGTAACAGAAAGATGTAAAGTACATGTGCCTGTTCAATAAATATTCTGGTTAGTTGAGTGGCATTCTATTACATATCGCCTTTCGGCTCTACGAGGGTATCATGTAGCATTATCTCTGAGTGCAGCGACGCGTTACTCAAACTCATACTCAAAGTTACTTTATAAACCCACCCTCATTTGTCTCTCTATCCGGTCCACTTCTCTGCCTTGTATATTTTGAAGTTCATCTGCAAATTTTTTCATATACTCAATTGCTTCTGGCTCCTTTTTAACATTCTGGAAACCCTAAAATATCAGTGTTTACATATTTTTTAAAGCTGCTTGGTCCGATTTTATATCAAATTTTGTGTACGCTTTTAAACGATGGTTAAACTAAATATGTGCATAAAAATAGACATTACAATAGTTTTCCCGGTCAATCAAGCCATATTTCAATGAAAAAATAATGTACAAAATTTCTTTTACAAAACAAACGAAATAAAAAGGGTATCGCGTTATTTTGCCTCATATTAAAAATTCGCCCCTGGCATCGAGGCGGGGATAAATGTTATTACACCTTTGACATCGTTTTCAATAGAGTCTAAATTTGAGTAATGTACTGCCAAATCAAAAATAAACATGTGTACATTTTGTTCACTATTATTTCTGTAGTTTGTTTTGTTTACAATCGATGCATAACATGCGGGTTGAATAAACCGAAACATTGGGGGACGAAACTACCGGTAAACGGTTCCCATTCCTAAACATTCCCATAATGCATTTTGGTTTGTTTTTTTGCTTGCCCAAAGAGAAATTATTTTTATTTACTTTGAATATTTCTAACTTTGAAAGGAGATCGATTCTGCTGGTGTAATTAGGCGAAAGTTTATAACTTTTTAAGATAATTGGTTTGTATGGAAAATTATTTGATACCGTGATAGCCAAAAAAATCGGACCATGCAGCTTTAAAGTAGTGACTTTAAAATTAAAATTAATTTAGTGAAAAAGATTTTGGGGAGAAGCTTTTACAAATGTTCTAATATATTCATGCACCTAGACAGATAAAATAAGATAGTGTCAGACAATATGAGTACTGTATACAGGGTAATTTTCCCCCTGGGTAATTTTCACCCTTCTACACTTGCAAACAGTTTTGCACTGTATTGAATTCGCCCAGATACAGTTGTATTTAAAGAGAGATAATATAAGACATTAGAATTTGCCTAGTCTTAAATTCATCCCCTGACAACGAAGACAAAAGGGGCGAAAATAAAATGGGGGAGAATATTTCCCTGTATATAGTAATTCCGGTACTGGATTAAATCCAGTAGGCCTAAATCTCCTGTCTTATTAGAAATTCATTCAAGCATTTTATGTAATAAAACTTAAGGTACAATCCAACTATAAAACATACAGGTATTTTAAGCAGCATTTAAAGTTCATTATTCAATAAAATATGATACAGACCATAGGGTGCTAAGAGGTTTTAAATTGCATAACATCAATTAAGATTACAGACTACAATATAAAAGCATATCGGTACATAAAATATTAAATTTCACTGCATTTGAATTGTCCACTATCTACGTCATGAATTTTTAATTCTAATAAAAATACTAAACTGATATAGACATGGGTTTAAAAAAGGGATACATAAAAAAGGAATAAAAGAGTATGAAATATCAAAAGAGAATTTAACAACTTCTCAAATTTCCTCATTTCAACAAAATGAAGAATCATATTACAGCCTGCACCTATCAAGTTAAAAGTTTTCTTAGATAATATATTATTTTTATTCATTTGCCCACCTTTAAAATGTCCATGCCCTCCTTGGATTCAAATAGAAGCTGGGCCAGTTCCTTGCCATCAAAAGCTACCTCAGCCTTAAAGCGCACCTCATGCCCAATCTCAACAGCTTTAACATCAGAAACATACCTGTACCAATTACAGAATAAAATTAACAGAATGCTTTGTTACCGTCCTAATGCCTTATGTCATCAAAAACACACAGCAGTGATATAGCAATAGTCTCAAAAATAAATTTATTTTCATTAACAATTTCAAGAAGTATTGCATGTACAATTAATCACTGACTGACTCAGTAATCTGAGGAGAACATTTAGAATTGTATACATGTAAAGAATGATATGGTAATACAATGCAAGGTGAAATCTGTCTGAAGTCACCTGACTTAGGAAGGTGGTTTTTATGTCTCTGAATTGACAAGTGGTCAGATGTCGGTCAGTGAAATATACTTTAATTGCAGATGGAATGCAGTGAAAGAATTTAAACTAATGTTCTTTTCATGCAGATTTCATTGCACTTAACGTTATGAAAAGTTAATTACACATAAAACCTTCCAACATTTCCTTAATATTGCAAATACCATTTGCTATGACTAATTCATTTAAAAAAAATGATAAGTGCTTTATGTACATGTAAATCTAATATGCATCAGCTTACTTGACAATTCTATCTCTCTGCAAAAAGTCAGCCATATCTTTTCTTTCCTCCTCTGGAATTGACCTGATTAAAAAAAGAGGTCAAATTTATATATTTATATAAATGTATTGATAGTTTAAAGTTTTCACAAATAATTTGCTTTTGTAAGGATAAGAGTTTTTGACATTAAAAATTTTAATAAACGATACCTTTATTTAAAATAGTGAGTCTGTAAAAGGCCTTGCCATGCCAAAAGACCAAGAAATCAAACAAACTCATATTAGAACAATCGTGCAAGTGAATACCTTTCAATCTTTATTTTCATGCCCCATGCAACAATACATAACATTTTGTACAAACAAATGAAACATTCATATCTCTCTCTCTCCACAGTGTCACTTACTTTCCAACCAGAGACGGAATATTGGATTTGATAAGGTAAGCAGCAACAATTCCCATCAGGCCTGCTACACAGCCTGAAGCTGCGGTGTCCCAGAATGGTTGGGCGTAGAGGTGTGACAGGGTCATCCCCGCAGAGGCAATCAGGACCCCTGTCACTGCTGCCATGTCCTCCATAAACACAACCACCACATTGGGGTCAAACCCTCTTCTTACTGTGTGAAAGAAAGAAATTGAAACTCTAGGATTACTCTATCTAAAACTTCATTATACAATTGAGGGAGTCAGCAAGATTACAGTTTCCCTCCAGCAAGCTATTTCCCTCATCTACCAATGAGGGAGTCAGCAACATTCTAGTTCCCCAAGAGCAAGTATATTTTCCAAGCCGAGCCGAGAAAAATAGCTTGCAGGGAATCAGTCTGTTTACGGTGATTTTCAGGTAATCAGTGAAATATCAAACTACTCTTATATAGTGAAAATAAGTAGAGGTATAATAATTTAACTAAAAGATGTTCCTAACTTCAAACAGTAGAAATGCTCGTGGATATATCGTTTTAATGAAACATTCATTTTCAAATTTGACTAAGTTCAACAGCAAAAACTATTAAAATTAAAATCCAAGTACAGGTAATATGAACATCTTTGATATATGTACAATTGATCTGCAAAACAAAAACTTCTATATTGAACACTGTAGGAGGAGTTATCCGTACAATAGGGGTACCCTTTTGGCAGCCTCCCGCCAAACTCCATTTTCACCATTTTAATAACAGGATTTTTCCTTTGGAAAACCCGGTTAATAACACCAGCAAGTACTAATTAAATTTATCTTCAATGAAAGTATACTCTATTACTTTTAAGATGATGGGCAAATCCCAATTAAAGAAACTTTTTAGAAAACCTTGCTTATATACAATACTTTTGAATCAGATCTTTTCTTCAATCAAACAAAAAAATAAAACTTACTATATGGAAACAGTTTCATATTCCTCTTCTTAGCTTTTCTTTTGAGTTCTCTGGTAGCAAAACACAAGGAAACTGCAATAAAAATAGCAATTTTATTCTGAAGTATCTATTATTCTATTATTGATGAAATGTAACAGCCAAATCATAAATTTTGCATTGTAAAATTATTCTCATTACCTCCTTCCATTAGAAAAGTTATATACATTACTCCTAAATGACTCTGAAAAGAATAATTATTGATAATAATAGATTAAAATCTGGTAAATATAAGGTAGTATGGGACACTTCCATATTGTGACATACTTCCTCCGAAATAAACAATAAAATCTAGTATAATTTTATAATTATTTTCTTTCCCAAAATTCTTACCTAATCCTGTAGCACTATGGGTTAGAGCGTGAACTATGAATCTGTAAGTCATGAGTTCAAATCCCACAGGGGCTTTTATAGTTTTTACCATATTTTTTTTTTATCAAATATTGTAAAATTTAAAAATTATAAACTGATGAAAGTATTTTAATTATAATGTACTTTTATCCACATCAATATTGACAGGTGTCCCATACCACCTTAAATACAATATTTTCAACACAGATAGGAGGTTATAGTTTAATTAAATTCTAAAATCAAATAATCAATCATTTGGACTTACTAGGGATAGTGTTGTTTCAGCTCCATAGAAAAAATAGAAATTCATGATAGAAGAGAGTAGAAATCCAAAGACAAAGAAGGAGAATCCACTACAAAGGGAAGTGATATTCTGAAAGCTGGCATAGCCATACCTGAAACAAACAATGATAGTATTGTTAACTACTCGGTACATGTATTTTTCAAGCCCACATAATTATTATTCTACTTATAAAACAGATGTGCGTCGTTACTGCAGAACAACTAAGAGTTCAACATTTTTTTCCTTGTAGATCAAGTGTTCTTAGGTCTTATCTATTCTTACAAAAAAAAAATGACAAGCAAATATATATTTGCCGACTAGCCCAGAATGCATACGGGGGAGCCGGAAGTTTATTTTAAGCTGAACAATACAAAATTGTATCATGTACATATACTGTAAGTGTAATATAAAAAATCCCTGCCTCACCCTTTTTTAACAAATATTTGAACCTTTCATCGACGACGTGACCGGCCAGAAAAAACCAGAAATAACAAGAGGCCCATGGGGCCACATCGCTCACCTGAGCAACAATGGGCGTTCAAAAGGTATTGTGCCATATGGCCCCTCAGTAGAATAACAAAAAATAAATATTGTAAAGTATTCGAATTTTACACTTATTTTTGCATACACGTAATCTTTGACATTATATCTTTATGGAATACTATTTTTACCCAGAATAAGAAAATCCTACGCAAGATATAAAACTAACATTTGGTAGGGGTACACTGTTAACTTCCAATTCCCTATATTTTCGTTCTGCCCCCACCCCCTTCCCCCACTTTATAAAGTGATCAAAATATATGATAACATATAGGTACATTTTCTTCCTCAACTACATACTAGTTATTGTATTTTTTAAAAAATATCATATAATAGTTATTGCATTTTATTAAATATCCTATAGATGTGAAGAAGAAAATTGTACTCCAATCCGCTCAATTCCTCAAATTAAAAACATTCAAAAGTTTAATTTGTCTTCTCCATTATAATTAAATGACTGTTGTTTACCTGGCGTAAACTCGTGTGACTTTTATAACTTTACTCACATTTGAGTGATGAATACACTGGAATGAAAATTGTTGTCACGTGACATGTTAAAGAACTATAAAAATCAATGTCACAGTATTGACAGGCACATCACTCTATTTTACTAAGGCACACCCATTATTTTCATCTTTATTCAAAAATAAAAATGGCTACAGACCAGGATAATTTTCCGCTGTAATATTTTCTTAGGAATAGCAATAATTCCTTTATCCCCGCAAAAGAAATGTGTCAGAACTATAGAAATTGTTTAACAGTGTCGTTTTTATTTACTCATGTCTGAAAAACTATCAAAATTGATGTAGATTTCACATTATTCATTGTATAAAGAGGGGGCCCCAGAGAGTAGTTATATACAGCATATCATCCATTATTTTTTTTGTACAAGTATTTAACATTAAGCAAGACATTTCTAATGATCAACCAAAATTTCAGTGTCAATCGTAGAATTATAAGCAAGATACAGAGCTCACAATTCTGCTAGGTTTGAGTCATATTTTGTTCACATGAGTTAAAAATTATTACATTCAGCTTAAGATTTTTAACTTGGTATTTCCTATTCAGCATTTAAAGTGGGAAAAAAAGAATGGCCTCAGATCTGTGTACATAGAATTGTGAGAAAATCTCTGTATCTTGCTTATAATTCGAAGCTTAACACTCAAATATAGTTAGTAAATAGAAATTGTAAACAATTAAACATAAGAAACATGCACTATAACAAATAAAGTGCACAATTTATTTTTCAAAATGAATCATATACATGTATATACCTACATATTTCCGTCAGCGATAAATAACTCTATTTAAATTTATGAATAAACTCGAGAAAATGCTAAGCATCTCAACAAAACACATTGCATTAATCTAATATTACGCAAAAGATCATACCGAATTACCGATAGAATGAATAGTATTTTAGTACTCTTTTAATACATCAGATTTTGCTTAATTTGCGCAGGTAAACAGTTAACTGGCTGATTTACCGAAGTCTCTGTTTGATTTGATACGTAAAAATTTACAAAATACAGGCGATAGTTCCCAGGTTACAAAGCATAGATAATGAAAACGAAACGAAAATCAAAACAAGCTAACACCACCGTCATATGTGAAAACTGTCAACGCATTGAATATTTCACCTCAATTTACTTCACAAAATCGGCACCAATGTATTTTACATGTTTCAAAGATCCCCTTCGTACGCGAACTGTTGCACAACATTGTCAGATCGACCCGTTTATCTTAAACACGAGTCTTGGTAAAATCGGTGGGCAAACCCGGGCCGGGGCAAAATAAAAGCCGGGGCAGATCGGCAATCGTCAATTCCAAAATACGCATTGTTTTGCAGCAATATTTACAGCGAATACAAATATACTGGTCCGTAACATATCCTCAAAATTTTAATGAGATTGGCATATTAATAACTGCCAATCTTTTGTTTTGCCCCGGCCCGCGTTTGCCTACCCATTTTACCATGACTCATCATGCTCATGGAATACCGAACCCGAAGCTATAAACTGATTGAAACACGCCTTTCCTTTATTATTATTATTTTCGTAATAACTCAGATTTGAAACAGAATTAGCCCATAATTTTTGCAATTTATATTTTCCTTTCCATAAGGATTATTTATGCTAAATTACATTGAATTTGACTCGGTAGTTCTTGATAAGAAGATTTTTAAAAATGCACCCCCCTTTTTCTACAGTTTCGAGGTTTTCTCCGCTTTGAATAAAGATCGGTCTTTCATTTTTGCAATTTATATTAACCTTTTCATAAGAATGCTTTGTGCCAAATTTGGTTGAAATTGGCCGAGCGGTTTTAGAGAAGAAGTTCAAAATGTTAAAAGTTTACAGACGGACAGACGGACAGACGGACGGACGGACGGACAGACGGACGACGGACAAAAGGTGATCAGAATAGCTCACTTGAGCTTTCAGCTCAGGTGAGCTAAAAAACTATTAAATAGAAAAATCTATGGAAACCTGTGTCCCAAACCATGTCAAAGTCGCAAATGCGCGCCGTCTCAAGGTTAGTGCAGGGACTTTACAACAAAAATATGAAAATTTTTAAGCTTCTAAATTATAGTATAATAAAAAATAACAATTTTTTATTGGTGTAAATTTGATGCGTCTTTGTAAGAAGACGGGCTAGAACTGATTTCTCGTGCTATACGAACACCAATCATACACTCGTCACCACGTGACTCGTAACTATGAATTTCATTGGATACAATTTTCTACTCGAATCAACAAGACAATTATTTTCCGCTAATCTCCGTACCGCGGAAAATATTAATTATACCAAGATTTTTCAAAGTTTTAACACCTTACATTTTTAATTACCGGTACATGTTTTTTTTTAACTAATGAATTAATGTTTCTTCTTCCTAAAAAAAAATCAACACATCTATCAAAGTGTTTTTATCTCTTGTTACGCATGTACTTACTTGACTTATTAATCTATAACATCCCAGGGGAGAAATAGGGCGACAAGTATGTACATGTACATAGATGGTAATTATACTTACGGATGATGTTTATCTGGTGCTTTCTTTGAAACATACAGGCCCCAGTAAATCATTCCCTGTCACAAAACCAAATTTTAGAAAATTCCATCAAATAGTTGCTACATGTCTATCTTCATCAAAAAATAAATAAATCACCTAATAATTAAAACTGCATTTACATGTATATACTACCTACCTGGTTAGCAGTGTCCAGCATTGAGTGAAGAAACTCAGCCAGCATGCTGGGAGACATGGAAACAGCATAGACTACCATCTTCATCATGCACACAGTGAAATTCCTATCATCAGGAAAAAACCAAATCAATCTAACCGTAGATTTGTGTTAAATACGTATTTTAATGATACACTCATAAAAATAAATATTAACATTCCAAATATTTTTTGCAAGTAAAGTGTGTGGAAAGCTACTGCAGTTATAACACTGTAACACACACAGGGTACTGAAAGGTTAAATAATGAGTTTTGTTATGATGTTGCAAACATTGAATGCTGTTTATTTTAAGTGCAACGTCACACAAAAATCAAAGTTCACGCTTGTGGCTGTTACAGTGGCTCTTTCATTAATATAAACTTACCCACAGGACAATACAGTGATTTTGAGGTATATTTCAAACAGACAAGGCAATAAGTTGAAAAATTGTAAATATAAGCATTTAATTCTTATTTTTGGATATTGTCGGTTCTATAACACACCAGGCCGTGCAGACAAATTATCATACCGTGCTAACGCGGAGTATTCATTTTGTCTGCATGACCTGGTGTGTTATAGGTCCAATGTTATCCAAAAATAAGCATTCAATGCTTAAATACAGTATATAGAAAGATACTTAATAATTCAAATTTCTTGTGTTGAATAAAGAAGAGGTGTAAACAAAAATGAGTGTCAAATCATTTTGATCACCAGGGCCAGATAGCTCAGTTGATAGAGCACTTGAATAGAGATTCAGGAGGCCCAGGTTTAATCTTAGTCTGGTTTATCATTATTTTTTCTATCCTACTGGAGTTGGTGTCTTGACCACTCCAGGGGAAAGAACCTGGGAAGGTCATCATTGAGGGCAAAGTTCATTAAACGGGGAGAGGAAAGTGATGCATGGTCACCGTCAGACTTATTCAATTATTCAATATTCAATCACTGGCACCAGATAGATGGTAGAGTACCTAACTAGAGATTCACGGGGCCTGGGTTCGAAGTTTAGTCTGGTCCATCATTATTTATCCCAACCCGTTACACAATGATAATCAATGCGAAAAATAACTTACACAACAAGAGCAATAGAAATAACTCTTCCTTGTCTGTCTTTGAATCCAAAAGAAAAAATATCATAGTTCTGAAAAAAATAAAAAAATAAAAAAATAAAATTACATGGGAAATTTTGTAAATAAACCATGAAATATTTTCACCATACTAAAACAAACTTCATGTTGTAATTCCAAGCTGAGCATTTCATCAAACGCATAATACACAGGCTTAAAATCCATTTGACAAAGAGATTATACACAGTCAAAATCTAGATAATTTAAAATTAAAAAAAATACCTTTTGTTCATTTTCAAACTCCTCTGCAAAAGAATAATCCAATGAGTTAGAATTTACGAATTATTCTCAATATTATCAAATCCATATGATTTCTATATTTCTCATTACCGGTATTTCGCATATTTTTATCCTATTTACGTGAAACTATGTCTATCCACACAATAAAACACCAGTATTTAAAGAACAGAATTTTGGAGTTACATCACTTTTTCTTTCTCTGAGAAAAAAATATTTGGGTCTCATCTTAGGCTTGGCATAATAAAAATCTATATTTTGAAAGCTTAAATTTACAAAATTTACATACCCCGGTAACAATATTGTTTATCCATCTTTTAAAACTATACTAAGATATTTTAGTATTCTGAAGCAATTTATTGTAAGATTTTTAATAATTCATTTAACATTTTAAAAGCACACTGTCTTCAAACTTTTTTTGTGCATATAATGAGTTTCAGATATTCCTACCTTTTTTATCCATTTCTATTTTTATGATCAGTCTTCGTAATTTGATGGCCTCTTCTGAGCCCCATTTTTGTAATGCACTGTAGATACAAAATTTTACAATTTTAGGTACCTAATAAATTAAAAGTTTAATGAACCTTCAAGCTGAACAATTACAGTCAAACTTCGTTATCCCAAACTAGATGGGACTGTTTAAAAACTTCGAGATATCCCAGTATTTGAGATATCAAGAGTAATATACTTGAAAAATAGGTGGTTGGGATTTACTGATAACTTCGACATATCCATTGTATTCGAGATGTCAGTCTTCGAGAGTTCAAAGTTCAACTGTATATTTCAATCATTCACACTAAAGTAGCCTGATGATGCAGCAAAACAAGTTATCAGTATTCCCTGATGTTAGACCTTGAGTCAAGACCACAGCACATTATTAGATCACAAGCAAGCTTTGTGTAAACTTTGTGAAGAAAAAACTTTAAATTCTCTCTATCTGAATGATATGATCTGGTCAAGATTGATTCCAGAGACAGACGGTTGGAGGGACAAGGTAATTCCAATGTACCCCCAAGCTTAGTTTGCACAGTGTATTAAAACTTCATACCAGTAAATAAGGATGTAAATGTATTTCACTTCAACTAGTGGAAAGAAAAATTACAAGTAAATAATGACATACATGTATCATACTATAAAGAGCAAAAAATATTACGTTGAGTGCACAAGATGTTTTCGGTAGCCATATTTGATATCTTCCGTTTGATTTAAGGACCATCCACTTCTCATCTTCTCTCTAGGTAAGTTTTCAACATCTCTGGAAATCATATAAATATTTATCAAGTTATATTTTTACATAATGTAAACTGACTTTGTTAATTGAAAGCATGAATTCATTTTAAGTTTGTTCACTGTAACCATGTTTTACTGTTTGTTCTGTTTAATATACATGTACATTTATCTATAAACAAACAAGTATAAACAAATACTTCCACATATTATACACAAGAATCTTGTGAAGGTACTACAATGGAAAGGCAAAAATGATGGCATTTGTATGTCTGGGTTTGAGAAAATTTAATTTGAAGTAATGCTTTCAATGTTTCCTATAATTATAACTTAACAAAGATGGCTCTCTATAGCAGAAACTATGGTTCAAAATCTCAAAAGCTGGATTTATCTATACAAAACACGAAGACAAGATCAGAGACTTGTCCAACGCTACCAACACGCATACTTTTGTGTCAGTCCATATTCTCTGTACAGATCCTCTTCATAGATGATAGTATTCTCCATTTTTTCTGAATAAAGAAAAGAAAAACAAACTAATACAAGTATGTGTACATCATAAACTTCCAGAATGTGAAAATATTTATTTAACACAATAGCAGAGAAACTCATTTTTGAACTAAAATATGAACAAAATTGCTTTTGGAAAATGTACTTGAATGTACTTTTACAGACATATTTTTAGCTCTGTGCTACAAAAGCCTACATGTACTTTGTACTTTCATTTTTGCTCTAAAACTCTTCATAAATACATAATGATCAACTAAGCTTTTAAAAAAACGATATACATGTATGCCTGTGTGGCAATACAAAAACAGCAAAGAACATCTAATTTTCTAATGAAGACAACTTGAACATATCTAATGTAAGAAATTTCAACGTTAATATCTACCAAACACTACTTGGTCATACCATAGATAGGCTCTCTTTTAAATAGATAAACCCCCTCATCTTTTGGAGTCTTTGCTTTTCCATCATGTTGTAATCTCTTGGCCATAAATTGCCTGTATGTAATAACAAAATTACTACTGTAAACTACCTGTAATCAATTATGACGCAATTACGGTATATGCATCAAATCAGGAAGTGGGAGGGGACTTTTACCAACTATAAAGAAATTTTCAAATCAATGCAATGCATACTATATTTTTTTCATCCTGTATTATTTTCGCTTAGTCCCGATTGTAAACAACTTGCCAAATTTTATATCTGCCATAACAAAGTTCCACATAAAATCATTAAATGATATAGCATACCCTTTACAATCAGCAATCAGTGTGCATGTTTGAATATACCAAATGACAATGAGGGCAATAATAGGTAAATGGGATGAAGATTTCCATTAGACAATGTTAACAAATCACTTACCAGTCTAATCTACTCATCAATTCACATTCTGAAAAAAAAAACCCACAGAGAAGCCTGACAACTCATTTACAGAATATATAGAAACAGAATATTAATTTAATGTCACAATGATTTTTATCCTTATTCACAACCAAACATACCTGCTTGACGAAAAACAGCATCGTCTACCTTTTTGCTAGAACTAGATATGTGTCTTTCACAACAAGAGATGCATGGCTTGACTAGATCCAATAAATAAATATTAGGATTGTATAAAGAGGAATGCCATTTCCTGAAGCTGGTCTGTTCAGCTGTAAAAAAAAGGGTGTGTGTGATCAAAGTGCACATCTAGAGGTCATGTTGAAGCAAAATTATATAACTAACAGATAATGATGAATGACTTATTACATAAAACATGTAAAATCCATCACTTTTTGTCTTATCTGTGAGAAAGTTTTAGCTACAAGTACATGTAGAAACAGCACATTACTCGGGAAAATAGAATGATGTGGATGCAGATCATTTTGTTTGAAAGATAAATGAATGACTGAAAACCAAGGAAGATCCTAAATGCAAAGTCTCATTTATGAATTCCAATTTTTTTTCTACAAATATATACCGGTACACTTTATGTAACATAGACACATATAGCCTCTACTAGAGTTTGAGCCAGGGTCCTCTGGTATTCATATCCAGCACTCTACCAATCGAGCTAAAAGGATAACCACTAGGCATAGCTAGCCAGAGTAGGAATGCCATACATATATAGCCGACTCTATCATATACCGGTATTAATAAATATTATCCATATTCTATAAATTTTATAAATTTAAAAAGTGATGAAATAATATAAAAAATACCATTTTTACCTGCTTTATTCCAAGAACCAGTCAATACATGATGCTGTTGTTTTCTGAGAAAATTTGCAGGACATTGTAGTAGATGTTTTTGTAGCAATAACTTTCCATCATGAAGAACTAGCTTAAATAACATGACCTGTAATTATAACAGTAAAAAAAAGTATACTTAAAATTGTACTGGCATAAGACCATTTCTTGCCAGTGCATTGTTTCATCATTCTATCAACACATAAAATTACATAATTAATTAAGGAATGAATTCAATATTTATTTGTTTTATACGATATAAAATGGTTTGGGGCAGTTTACACAAAAAGCGTAAACTGTCCCAAACTATTTTATATTGTATAAAACTAATAAATGTTGAATTCATTCCTTATAATTTAATTTTTTGTAATTAGATGTAGATAAAAACTGTCATTTGACCTTTAAAATGACATCAAAATGTACAAAATTTAAATGTAACTTCCAGCGAATTGACATGTGTTGACATTAGTTTAACTGTGACATATGCAACATTCTTTATATGATATAAAACAATTTTTTAGCCAATCAAGAATCGCGTTACAACCAGAATTAAATTATCTAATTATGAAAAATGATGTAACAATGCACTGGTGAGAAATGGTCGATCCTTGGCGAGAATTTGTTGTATGCCAGTAAAGACACCCGGTATATTTCAACTAAGTGCATTAAAAACTGGGACTACCTTCCTCTTCTTCTGATATAAATTTTAAGCAAATTCAGAGCCAAACTTCTGTAAGCAATAACATTATAGTACAATAGAAGAGCTTCTTTCAATTTGGTAAATAACACTCATACATTAAATATGTTAAAATAATTACTCAGTTACAAACTTTGGAAAATGAAATTTTGAAAATTAACAAATAACAAAAGTATGCATAATATAAGATAATAAAATCAATTACAATTCAATAAAAAAAATTAGGGGAAAACATGCAAAATTTGGACATCAGCTGTTTCGGTAGGTGTGATCTAATCCTCCAATTTCATTGGTCACTGAACAATGAAAGCCGAAATAGAGGGGCAAATTCATTAAAAGTCTTTTTTAATAAATATTTGTTCGATTGTTACAAGCTTTAAATCTTAAAAAAGAAGAGAGTCTTACGTAAAACAACCTGCACATCAGCTTTTAGAAACATGTAAACAATCGGATGATATAAGGTGTACTGTACTTTCCTCGGTGAATTGACCTTAATATTATCATGCTAAAACTTACTGCAAAACTTTATCCATAAAATATGGTTTATAAGTTATTAAAGGTTTATGTTATTGCGTCTAATCATCATAACATCCCAAGCTCAGACAACGGTATTAATTCTTCTTGACAAGTGGCTTTTTAGACTACTCGCTACTACTTTGCCTTTTATTGCTAAGTTGTACACTAAACGATTCGCAAACACAGAATCTCTGAAGTAAATCAAATGAAATTCTTTGTCACTAAATGAACAGGACCTAGCTGATACTGAAAAAATATAGATTCGAAAAGTTTTACTTGTATTTCATCCATTATATTTACAATTGTAAACTATAACTAAGTACGAGCTAATTTGTACGTCAAATATAAACATATTACTTGGCTTGTTATTGTTGATGATTTCTATACTATTACATAATGGCAAGTGTTGCAAACTGATCTTTTTGATTAAGACAATCTTTGGACTTATTTTACTCATCGTCAGGACATCAGCGCCGTTTGACAGTCTAACTGGCGCATGCTTAATTGAAAGAATATACAATGTACATGTATAGGCCTATAACATGTATAAGCTGATAATAGTGTATTATATAGTTAAATGGTATACGTTTATAGGTCCCTAATTCATCACTTAGTTAATGTGTTACACTCTATGACTATCGTAAAACTAATATCGATTGTAGATAACTAATGTCATGATTTGAGATTTTAAAATGCTTTTAAGTTTCTTTATTGAATTTGTTTAAAAAACAAAAAAACAAAAAAAAAACATGAGGATTAATATAAGATGTGTAGCAGACTTAAAAGAAGTAGCATGCAGTAATAGTGGACTTAAAACTTGTGCAGCAGTGTTAAGGAGATTATCTACTCTTAGTCTAGACAGCTTCACAGATGGCAAGGACACTCTCTCAAAAGTTAGTATGATGTCACACTTCTTAAGTCTAAATAAATATTTGCGTACATGCATGCAGTCGAATGTCTTTGTCACAGTAAATGCATGGATATCCGATAATTTGAGTTTAAGAACTTTTAGCTATTTTTTCCCAAATATTTTTAATGGCTTATCAGATAAGAACTGTTTTCTACAAATTGATTGCGTTGCATGGAAGTTTATTCACATATTGAAGTGGAGTTGACATCACTCTGTTTTAATTCTAATTTACACCACATACTACAATAATGCTTTTAAAATTAAGGTAAAAAGGATGGAGATAAATGGGCTTCCTATTATCCATCATGATGGCTATGTTTGTGAATTCCCTGTGAAGCACAGATTCGCTATGAGGAAATTTCATGGAGTTTTGAGATTTTTAAAGACTGACAATGTTATATCCATGAAGCAAGTCCTAAAGCCGTCTGCTATAGATCCTAATTTTCTGAAACTGGTACACACTCCTGATTATGTAGACCGCTTTCTCAGTGGAAACACGTCTGTTGAGGAGCAGAGGCGCACAGGCTTTCAGTGGAGTACTGGAATTGTATCACGTTGCAGGCTTGAAACTGGTTTTTACGTATATCTTACATCCTGCTAACTTATTAGAAACATGAATATTCCATCAGTACAAGATAAAATACCTCCCCTGAGTATTATGAATAATTCATATTGTATACCATAATGACATCAGTTTTATGGTACAACTCAAATACAGTACAAATGAAAATCTGCAGGGAGTATAGTGAAAAATTGATCGATAAAGATTTATCATGAACTTTTCAATTTGCCTTTAAATTTGATTATTTAGGAGGAACTCTGCTGGCAGGTCAGCTAGCAATGGAGCATGGGATAGCTTGCAGCACAGGGGGAGGAACACACCACGCATTCCCGAGTCATGGGGCTGGGTACTGCCTTTTAAATGACCTTGCCGTAACAGCTGCCGTATTGTTCAAAGAATGCCAAGTCAAAAAGGTCCTCATCGTAGATCTGGATGTTCATCAGGTTTTTGTGTTTATGCATTTGTTTACAAGTTATATTTGTTTAGTTACTAATTAAAACTGAATTTCTAAATGCTTTCTCAACTCGATCCTCTTCAATTTTCATGCTAACAATAGGCATATATCATTGTATATGATTGGTGGTCGTATGGAAAATGAGAATTTTAGTCCATATGGGTGAAAAGGAGGACCTGAAAACTGAAGTGTAGGTCCTTTGCAAAATGTGTACTTTTATTCTTCCTCCTAAGAAATATAAAGAATTACAAGAATTACCACTTTCTCTACAGGATCATTCATGGTTGCACACATGTGTATTATGGAATTATGATTATAGAATGTTTCTTGTCACACAGAGCTGGATCAAGTTTCTTTATAATTACATGTATAATATTAGATAATTGTCTCATAAATCACATGTATCAAATTATAAATTGTAATTATTTTTTGGTCTTATATTTCTGTCATCATGCAATCAGCTGCTTGTTTTACAACACAGTACAACTACCAAATAATTGGAAATCCAGATGATGATAATTTCCAAGGAATTCCTATTGAAAGAAGAGTCAACAGTCTATCAAATAACATTCCATATAATTGGATTTAAGGAGACTTTACCTCAAACTATAGTGCAAAAATGCTACTGTGACACTGTCATAATTATTCCACACGTTATTCCAACTCAGGAGGGGGGAGAAAGAGTATAAATGAAGAGAATCCCCTTTTCTTAAACGCCTTACTTTACATATTAACTATAAGTTAAAAAAAAGAATAAAAGATAAAACTCATGAATATCCTAATTCGTGATGGTTTGGGGGGAGGGGGGGGGGGGGGGGGGAGGGGATGTTGGCGTAGTATACCTATAACTTCAATTTCACTCTTAATTTCCTTATTTTTATTTCAATTTTCTTCATACTCCCAAATAAGTGGGAGGACCAACTCCATGATAACGAATTCAATTATTAATATGTAAATTTAAGAACAATGTTTGCTGGCCCCCTCTGATGATGCTACATGCCTAGTTTGTACAACACCATCTCACTATATTGGAATTATTCTCAACAGGGTGATGGAACAGCCTGCATATTCAGCGACAATTGTGCAGTCTTCACATTTTCTATACACTGCGAGAAAAATTATCCCCTGAAGAAGCAGATGAGTGATATAGATGTTGGTCTTGTCACAGGAATAACTGTAAGAACCCCATAAATGTCATTACATGTATCACATTAGTAGTAACAAAACACAAAGAACAATCTTGGAGTGAAAATGCCAACTAAGCAAATGAAACCAACCATAGTGAAGGCACCCTATTGTAATCAGTCCATCCATCTGTCTATCTGAGATCACTTGTCCGGAGCATATCTTCTCTACCCTTGGCCCAATCTGGCTCATACTTCACTCACAAAGTGCTTTTGGGTAAAGGGTGTGCTGTGACCTTGAACCAGGTTTTTAGGTCAAAGGTTAAGGTCATAGCAGAATTATGTGAAAAATCCTTGTTCAGATCATGTATTCTCTTCCCTTGGTTCAAACTTCACCCACATAATTTTTTTTGGTTCATCGTAGATCTGTTTATTTCTAAACTTCAAAAGGAATACCATATGCTTAAAAAATTTAGGGGTTTTATGCATTGGTTGAAGCACATTCTGCCTTTTAGGAAGGTTGTTAACTAGGGTTACATTGTATCAGTTGCATTAGGACATCTTTAATTGGCTTGTACCTTTGTATACTGACAGGACAAGGATTACTTAGCCCACCTGCATTCCTACCTTCCATGGTTGTTGGAAAGTTTCAGACCAGACATTGTCCTCTACGACGCTGGGGTGGACCCACACGAAAAAGACGAACTGGGTAAACTTAACCTCACAGATAATGGTAAGATATCTTCTGAATCAGTTAGTGTTTCCCAGACAATGCCTTTCTAAAAACAATAATTTAATAAAAAAAATTATTTCTGCCCAAAAATATTTAAAGTTGCAAAACAGCTGGACTATTCCCTAACGTGGAAAGGAACTTTAAATATCCGTAACGCTTGAGAACCATATCTAAATATACATGTAGACACATTACGTAGACGACTATATTTACATGTACATAGCGGGTACGTTCCGTATGTAGGAAAAAAAATTACGCGCATTTCTATCGAACACGGCAACCACCAATTACAATTAGAAAGAAAACCATATATTCTGTATTCGGATGTTATAACATATATCAATTTGATTTCTACTGTCCAGCGTGTTTAAAATATCATTCTTGAGATACATGAATAAATCTGATGCTGGCTCTTCAAAACCGTCAGACTTGTAATTATAACCATCGTATGTTTCTATAGTATCTAAATAAACGCTAAGTCTAGATAAAAAGGTAGAACAAATTTATCCGTACATATTTTCATTAACCTATTGCTTCAACACCGATTCATTTAAGAAAATGATTTTGTTTGCTTTTAACAACCTCTACATGTATCTTTGAAATCAGCATACCCGGTTATTTCATAAAAATGGTGAAAATCAACTTTCTACATTGATGCATACTGAGTACATTGTTTTAAAATCTCTTGTTCCGAAGAAAATGTTTATCAAGTTTATAACAGGGACTCCACACAGTAATGTTAAAAAAAACAGCATGCATGCAAAATATTACATTAACAAGAGTTTAAATAACTTTATTCTGAAATTCTTAAATTATCTACATGTATATCCATTACCGTTCCATGCGGTTAAAAGAAATAAAAAAAAAAATTCCAACTTTTTCGGGATTCGAACCCAGTTAAAAATGTAAGACACGGTAATCATTTATTATAACTGCGTTACCACTCGACTAATCTAGACATGAACTAGGGAGGGGAAATTTAACACATCGTTTTAGATTTCAAAGGTATTAATAATTTTTTTCCAAAAGTCAGATTTATTAAAAATATGCCTCTTTGAAACAAAAATCGGAAATGGCAGTTTTTGAGAAATTGTCTTACTTTAAACGTTAAGATTAAATTAATTTTGTTTCAAGGAGCAGTTTTTCACAATGATAAGGATCCCCATTTTATAAAGCATGAACTCTGCCTCATTTGTCTGTGTAACCATTTTCACATTAATTTCATGGTCTTAAATAAGTTAGTACAAACTTTCCAAATAAATTCTACACTGCTTTATGTACAACGTTGCATGAAAAAAAAAAAGATTTGCATCGAATTCTGTAACTTTGATTTTTCCATTTTATCTGCAACTCCTTTAGGGAAATTTAGCATAGGAACTGCAACACTTCTTTAAATCAAAATCTTTCCAGAATTCAGGGTGTGGTGTGTGTACATTTATATATAAATGAATTTATTTTGATATTTTTTTTTTGCGTGATTAGAAATCAAGGCAGTAGTGCTTTGATAAGATGCATGATAAAATAATTATAGAATTTTAGGTCTGATTAACGATGTAGGGATATTCAGTCAGGGTTTATATTTCAAACTGTGCCTGATCAATATGGCATGAAAATTAAAACAACTCAAAGTACCCGTAAAATCCTAAGGCCTGGTCATTGGGCCCCATAATGTAACTGATTCTAGTAATTCAATCAAAACTTCTAGCTTCAGAATTTAGTGTTCCGTATATGAGGTCAAGAGGCCAAGAATAAATAATGATTACTAATATTAAAAATAGGGATCGGAATAATTGTACTTTTAATTATTTAGATACATGATATGAATTTATCCCTTCCTTAAACAAAACAGAAAAACACGATGTCCCGTGGCGGGGAGTCATATTTATTTAGCGTACCCAATGATCTGTATAGTTTTACATGTGGTTATGCATTGCTGGTAGTTGAAAAATTAAAATATTTTATGATTCATGCGGGCTATGAAGGTAGCGATCATTGCAGGAAAAAAAAAACCACGGGTTACATGTATGTATTTTTTGCAATGCTCACTATATATACCTTCAAACCCACATAAATCACTAAGGAAACATTTTATTGATTTAATCATTTCAGCATTTTCAAATACCAGCAAAAACAACTCGCCAATCCTAACAATCCTATTCTGTGTTTTTTTTTTCTTTTTGCTTAGGTTTATTTCAGAGAGACTTTTATGTTATCAGTTCGTGTGTGTCACGTGGGATTCCAGTTGCAACGGTGATCGGAGGGGGCTATGATAAAGACGTCAACAGGCTTGCATTGCGTCACACGATTGTACACAGAGCAGCTATCAAAGTAAATATCTGTGTGGTGCTTCGGTTTCATGTTCAAGAACCCTAATATATCTTTAGACTTTTTTGAGTTACGAGTAGAGTTAGAACTAAATTTCACGTATGGAAATAAAAAAAAAACATTCAAAAAACAAACCAAAACAACAATGCAATTCATTGCACTCGCAAATGCGTGCGAGGTTTAGACTTTCCTAATTTAGGAAATAACAGGAACAAGCCGAAAATAATTGCAAGTTTTTAGTGCATAAATTAAAGTAGTCCGAGTATCGCACTATGTCATAATATGATTTTTACAATATTGGTTCTACTTTTACATAGCGTACATATGTAAAAGTCGAACCAATATTGTACTGTTTTAGATACCTGGTATTGATTTTGCACTACATCGCTCTGGTAAACAATGGCAATAATAAGCAATTAGAAGAGTAATATAATTATGTATTCTATGAGAGATAGAAATGAATACCGGTAATGTTGAGGAACTCGATTCTGATTAAGTAAAATGAAAAACGAAGTTTCTGATTAACCAGGATCTCAGGTATATCTTCTTTGTTTTTATGCCCCCCCCCCCGAATTTTTTCTTTTACTAAAACCGGTTTAAAATTAGGGACAGAAGCTATTTCGGATTTAATCAATCGTCAAATTAATGTTTAAATATCTTACATTGCTATATAATATAAGCAGAAAACTGTAGCAATTAAAATGTGATTTTTACGGAATTTTTTTTTCTCATGGTCTACTTGGTTTAGAGCTTATAGCGTAAAAAGTAATCCGTCAACATATGATTTATTTTACCAAATCTTTTCTCTAAGATGTCATTTTATAGAATAAACACCATGAATTTAGGTTTGAGTCCATAAAATAGTAAAAAAAAAATGACCAAACACGATACATGCATCGCAATTTTTGTATTCTATTTTGATATATCAGGTCTATAAAGCGTACTTAGTTACAACAGTTTGGGCAAAATCATTAATGAGATATGGCTTATATGATTAAGTAAACGTTTATACTATTTTTGTATGTCCAGTTCTAATTTCCCAAATTTGGTAATTATTCATAGGAAAAGCAGACTTCTGGCAAATTTCATCATTGTCAATAATTTTCGCAAGGGGGTACACCCGTCTGAGAGGTGATAACAAACAAACTAGCATGTAAACATACATATTTTTTTGTATATGTATTGCTAGAATGTATATCTATCATATCATTTAAAGCTAAGCTTTAAATGATTGAGCCCATTTAGTGCCGAGTATAGGACTACCTTAATTGCTGGTTGTTTTAGTCCACAATTTAATTGAAAATGTTGTGCATCCCCATAGAGCTACTGTTTTGTCCTAGAATGCATGGGGTTATATCAGGAGTATATTCATCGCTAGGAATTTCGTTTCGGTTATTATCTAGGCTGTGTAGCCCATTTCCGTCTTATTAAACATGACGGTTTGGAAGAAATGGAGTGAAAATGTGAACCTATGGGCATTTTATTTTCTACTTTTAATTAAACTGATGATTACTTGCATGGCTATAGACGTTATCCTTTATTTTTCCATGGTAGTTTATAGGAATTCTTTTTGGGCTGTTACGAACCAATGAAAAAGCGAAAAGATGAATTTTAAAAAGTTATATGTCAGTTGTCTTTTTTTCATTAAATATGATATGCAAATTTTATTTGTCATTTTCTTCCATTTCCAAAATATTTTCATATAAGTGCTACTTGCATGCAAATGATGCAAATTCTAACTAATAAAGCCGCGTAATTACCCCCCCCCCCCGCACAAAATACTTCACTCTTTGTTTGAATTAAATTTGTGTCCAGTTATCATATGATAATTTTCAATTTAAACTCGCCTATAGTAATTTCAAAATTTACAATATGAAACAAAACTTTATAGTTATTTTAATGATATAGAAATTCATAATAAGTCCCTATAGCATAACGAGTAGAACCCCACCCCCTCCCTCTGTCAAACCGCCTGTGGCTGAAAACCCAAAACATAGATCTCGCACAACAGTACACACTTACATTGGCCTAAGTGCCTGCGTGGATGTAGCCCACCCCCCCCCCCCCCCAAAAAAAAAAGAAAAGAAAAAATTTTAATAACAAATAAATGAATAAATAAATAAACAAAGACTAAAAGATAATATTTAGAACTCCTTGATAACACGATCCATAAAAATAGTTCTTTAGTTTATAAATAATAGAATACTAATCAGTCCGTGAGTTATATAACGAGGAAAGCCCTGTCTGTAGCACTTTTCATCCTGCTTCCTTTAAGCAGCCGGTCTCCTAGGCAATCATGCAGTTGTTTCAAACAATCTACATATTCAAGTTTTATGCGCTAATATACTTGTGTATAAAGACAATCATGTGAAGTGTGTATGCATTCGCTTCTGTTATTTGATCACAGTATCATCTGCTTTTTTTCATTCAAAATTTTGTTCAATGTACATGGTATATTTATCAAACAATTTGTTAAAATATGTTTAAAATATGGATTAATTAATAAGGGTACTAGTATTTCAGCTAACATCATAATTAGTATTTTCATGTAAATTTAAGAGAAATGTTTGTTGAATCATTAAACCATTCTTGTTTAAATCCTTTACGTAAAATGATTAGATTAAACTATGTCTATATACATAATTTTCTTATACAAGTATGAATACAGTATGGATACACAACTAAGTCATTTATTACTATTCATCATTAAGCTGCGATTATCTTGCTACTGAATTACGAATACATCAATATGTATCATTGTATGCAATATAAAGATAATTAGTGACTATGCGTGCCGGAACTCCTATATACAATTTTG
Organism: Magallana ariakensis; assembly: GCA_020458035.1. Taxonomy (NCBI): domain Eukaryota; kingdom Metazoa; phylum Mollusca; class Bivalvia; order Ostreida; family Ostreidae; genus Magallana; species Magallana ariakensis. The sequence continues at coordinate 14,993,376 of CM035815.1, forward strand.
ATTTCTACATAGAATTGATCTTAAAAAAAAAAACACTTAAAAATTAGGATTATTGAGCAAATTGAAGAAAATAAAAAGATTTAATTCCATTCATTTTTACAATTTTGTATCATTAACGGTTGCGATTGCAACGCTTAATGATATAAAGTTTGTATCATTAGCGGTTGAGGGTGTCGATATTTGCTTGTTTCATTAAGCGTTAAGGCTGCTGTGCATTTGTGCCGCTTAATGATACAATTCTATCATTAAGCGGCGATTTATCATTAACAGTTGAACATGTCAACTGTTAATGCAAGAATTTATTGCATTAAGCGTTGCAATTGCAACGCTTAATGCTATTTATATCATTAAGCGGCGTTGTATTATTAACGGTTGTCACAGAGCCATAAGTTTTGTATGCTAGAGGAGGTAAAAGTTTTTGGAGCAGGGCACATGTTGATGTATAGATCAAGTATATAATAAAACTTCTTATTATATACATGCACTTGGTATATAATACAGGGTTTTTGCACCCCTGATATGAACAGTGGCATGTGCCTTTATTCCCCCCCCCCCCCCCCCGTATCATCACCCTTTATTTCACCCTTTATCACACCCTTCCATTTTTGTTTTCCCTCGGACTGAGATGTCACACTTTCATTGGTTTAAACATAGCACGTGATTGCCTCAAATATCTCTGTTAGTTCGGTGATAATTAATATTAGGCCATATGGCAATATGGCCGTCATTGGCCGACGCTTCGCCTACTCATTTCTACATTTCATAGTATTTAATACAGAAACCGCCTGCCGTAAGTTCTTAAAGTATTTGAAGAAGTTGCCTTTTGAAATTCTTCAAAATTAGAGTAGTTGCCCTTTGAATATTGACGTCACAGTGTTGTGTCTGGAGCAGAATTATATCTCTGCAGAAGAAAGGGAGAAAACGTTTAAAATTGAATAGCAACAAAACATTATAAGTAAACATGGGTGAAACAAAGAACCAAACATTTTAAAGAGTATTTGAAAGGTGAGATTGATAATTTTGAAGAGTTTAATTAAATGAGTTAAATTGGACGAGATGTTAGGCATCTTGTACATGGCTTTGAGTTTATCGTCGCTTTTTGTGTTATAATACAGTATGTCACTTGATAGTACTCGGGAAAACAAAACACTTATTAGGTTTGTTACTGACTGACTTTAACTTTATGATAAATTACATTGTAGATCTTAATCAATGTTTACTTAATTGAAAGGAATATTTTTCTACTAAAGAATTTTTAGCAAAAAAATTTTGTACAGCATGACAATGTTATATGTAATTTTCAACAATTTTTATTGTTAAGTAAACAGAAGGTTCTAAACTATATTTTTTGGTCAGTTTTGTAATAAAATACAATTTCACGATAAAAATATCCGACATGAAAATTGCAGCTCATTTTGCTTAAATAAGTGTTTTATCAAATACCAAAAGTCATAGTTGAGCATACATTTAACCATAATCTGTAATTACAAATAATAAAAATAGATTTTTTTTTCTATTTAATGAGTCATTTCATGTATTGCTAATGCTTTAAACATGAGAATTGCAGCTCATTTTGCTTAAAAAAATGTTTTACCAAATACCAAAAGTCATATTTGAGCACACATGTACGTTTCCCTTTAACCATAATCTGTGATTTCAAATGATAAAAATTGATTTTTTTTTCTATTTGATGAGTCATTTCATGTATTTCTAATGATTAAAAAGAAAATTTTCAATCGATAAAAATTTCAGCCCCCCTAAATGTAGTTTGTAAACATCAGATTCATTTTTTATTTAACTTTTCAGGTATGGCACAGTCGTATAATGGGTGGATGATTGGAGTCTTAAAAGTAAAATGTATGAATCAACAGACGATGTTAAAGTTCACGACAGTTCACGACAGATTCTTTTTAAAGATTCGATCTCAACAATTATCCTACAATAAAATTCTTGTCAAGTTTTTAGCGAGTAAGCAGGATTTATATAGGATCGCTTATGGTTTGTGCTGGTAGGTGATTTTTATTCAACGAGTTGTGTGTTTTCTATAGAACTCACACAACGAGTTGGATAAAAATCATATACCATCACAAACCATGATAGAATCTTTTTATCATATCACGTTTTATTTTATTATGCACTCGGTGCGTTTTTGACTGTCAAGTTAATCAAATGCTTTGTTGTTTTTTTTTAAACGTGCCAAAGTTCCATTGGACGCAAAACCAACTCTTTGTATTGAAGAGAATACAGTGATATAATTTGAATACAATAATAATAATAATAATCCATAATCACTAATACAACAATAGTCGATAATTTGATCTGTCTAAAGAGAATAAATGTTTCTTTATTAGTAAATTGTTAATGAATAATATGAAATATGGACAATAAATGAAACACAAGGATACATGTACAGCATCTTAAGTCAAATTTTTTTCACAGCTAGTTGAAGTTATCAGATAATTATAAAATGATAAGAATTCCTTGAATAATTGTGTCAGTGTATCTGAATGATTCCGAAAAGACTTAAACTAGTGCCAGCTGTAAAGTCGACGTTTCATTATGGTTACCTATGATATAAGTCGCGTAGTGAGCGTTGCGTTTATTTCTCAGTTTCTCACAGTATGACTTATTCCAAAACATAAGTAACAGTTTCATGTGATACTGGGGCTCCTTTAACCTCCAGATGTAAAACACTGGGTTCATAGCACTGTTCAAACCTAGTAACGTCCCACTGATGTTGTGAATCGCCTTCCCCCATTTAGATGTATAGTCCAATACTGGAAATGTGAGAGTTACGTAAAACGGCGTAGCTATCCCCAAAAAGCAAACAGTTATGACAGAAATTTTCTTGGCCATTCGAATTTGTTCCTTTGAGACTCCAGAAAAGGAATTCGCAATGTTTCCAACATTATTTAAACTTTTCATAATGCAACGTAGAATGTATACAAACATCAATGTGTTTGATAATATAATCAACAAAAGCAAATATTTAGTGCATTGACTAACAATATTTTTCTTTAACAAAAATAGATATTTACAACCAATTTTGAATGGTTCTTCTTCGCTGTAGAACATTAAATACGACGACGCTGTTCCAAAAATCCAAAATATCAGGCAAAGACAGACAAATCGACGGCGAGTTACATACTTGTAGTACTTTATATCTAGAGCAAACACACAGCAAATATTCAGATTGTACATACTTACTGTAAGCAAAGAAACATTTAAGAACACAAACAATAGATACTTCTTGAATTCACAGTTATCACCATACTCAAAAACGGAGAGTGGCAAGCACATACTGAACCCCAGCGAAATATCGGACAGTACTAGATTCATTGAGAGAATCTTCAACTGAAAGTTTAGCTTTTCACAACGGTATAGAATTGCCATTGCCACAAAATTTTCCAGGACGATTATACCACCAATAGTCGCTAACGTGCCATCTGTCATAATTGGATGTGGTACACTCACATTTTGTGTGAAGGAAATATATTTCATTTTTATAGTTTTAAAAAGAATCTACCCAAAAGTTGAAATAACAAGATATAAAGATTCCTATCTCTACTCAAAAAAATCTGACTACTCTAAGAATATAAATGGTTTTACAACGGGGTATATATTACTAGATATGTGATCACGTGGTATTGACTTCGCCTGTTGGAAACAAATGCTTGTACTGTCAGCAGATGCTAATAGTATATAATCGAATCTGATCTCCCTAAGAGTGTATGTGAACCAACCCAACTTAAAGACATTTCATTGTTTCTTTTGATGTACGCAGACGATACGGTTTTACTATCTGAGTCTAAGGAGGGTCCTCAAAACATTTTGGATAATTTACATGTTTACTGTAAAAATTGGAATATTGATGTAAATGTGGCCAAAATAAAAGTTGTTGTATTCCGGAAAGGATCAAAACTACCTTAAAGTTACAAATGGTTTTACAATAAGAAACCGGTCGAGCTTGTAAATAGCTTTAATTATTTAGGCATGTCCGATAAATTTAAGGATACTGACTCAACAAGGTAGCAAATGCATGTTTGGTATACTTAAGACTTGCAAGGAAAATATTTTGAATATTGAATCGAAACTAAAAGTGTTTGATACATATGTCGCCAGTGTCCTTCATTACGGTGCCGAGGTGTGTGGTTTTTATATAGGAAAGGACGTTGAACCTGTTCATACTCGATTCAGTAAACTCGTACTAAGAGTGTTCAGTTCCACGCCCAATTTTATGATATATACTGAGCTGGGTCGTTTGCATTTTAAAATTGTTTTCAGAAAGTTAAAAATACTGAAATATTAGATAAAAATTTTAAATACGCAAAATTGTATATTAAAAAACATATATGAGAATATGTATTCCACCCAATGTGAAAATTCTTGGATTTTTATGGTGAACGATTTGTTGTGGTCTACTGGTTTTAGTAATGTTTGGTATGCACAAAATGTTCCAAACCAGAGAAAACTGTTTTAAGAAATTAAGCAAAGATTATTTGATGTCTTTGTCCAGGAAAGAGATGCCTTTTTTGCAAGTTCTTCTAAATGTTACGTATACAAATATTTGTACGACCCTTTTGGTCTTCAGTATTATCTTTAAAAATATATATCAGAAAATATTGTGCAATATCTGACAAAATATAGATTGTCTGCACATAGACTAGCAATTGAACAAGGTCGTACACATCGGTAATATTGTCCCCGAGAGAATAATACAAAAGCCACATTTTTCTTGATTTTGTAATAAACATGTACTCCATTTCGAAAATTGGATGAAAATGAAGAAAGAAGAGTACATTTGTATTCGCCTAAAACGAGATTGATAGTATATGTGATAATGGTGTTCTTAAAGAGCTTTAGAATCAAGAAAAAAATGTGGTATCAAAACTGTTGTCTAAATTATAATAAGGCCAATTATTTACCTTAACCATTATCATTAACAAGACGTTAAAAAGCATGAACAGTGTGTTTAATTCTATTAAAGGTTATATTTATCTGAGTCAACATAACCAAGTAAATACATGTAAACTAACAATGAATCTCTAAAATTCGCGAGTACGTGTGCACCTGCATGTTAGGCAGTGAGTCTGTTTGATTGCATGGCTCGACAATATATTATTTGATGAATCTATAAAGTATCGGTTTAGAAAAATGATTTCACAAATGAGAGACCGATATGAGCTCTTGTTTGAAAGATCAATGAAGAATAGTTTTACAAAAATCGACTTAAAAAGGACCAATATAAGCTCCAATTAGACACTTGTTGCTATAGCAACAAAAAGGTCTTCCGTTCTTATATCCGTGTATAAATCTGTCAAAAATTTGTTTTTTTATGTAGAAAAAACTCATGGATATAATATTTTCTGTGTATGAAATTTGCATTGCTTCTCTCCGTGTAGAACAGCAAAAATAGAAATTAACGAGACCGGGTTTAATTTGTTCTGCCCTATATTTTTAATGAATTTTTTAAAAATGAATTTATACTTATTATTATTTTAAAACAAAAAAATTCCGACATTTACTATCGTTTGTTTAGGGGATCATCTTAAAGTTTGTTAATGTTCAACATAGGACCTTATAGGATTTTGATTGAAATGCATCATTTTTGGATTTTTTTTTCATTTTTTAAAAAGCTTCTGCCATAGGGAATTTTTTCTGTTCTACATATGAAAGTTATTGCTAAAAGGCATCAAATGATCGAATAAAAAAATCTGTTACCTCCTGGTTTGTCCAAGGAGTCTTATCAAAGTTTTTTTTTTGCATACCCAGTTTCCCAGATTTGTCGGATAATTGCTATTTTTCATTTGACAAAGGCGGAAATTATATCATTAGTGGACGGTGTATCATTAGAGGTTGCTACATAGCATTATTTAAACATTCAGTCATATTTAAGCAGTAAAATATATAAAATATCACATATTAAGGGCCATAAATATAAAATACATGGTTATACTGTCTTGAAATACATTCAACTTATATTAAGGCGGGGGTAAGAAAACGTGACAGAGGGCTAGGCTTGTTGAACCCGCTTTACGTTTTCGATCCGAGCCCAAATACAGCTCATAATTCAAGACATTTATGTTTATTCTACAATATAATATCAATTTTACGTCTCGAATGAGCTATTTTCGACCGCTGAATACCTGCAGTTTAAACCCGTTACGCCATGGCGTCAACAAAGCAAAAAGATGGCGTCACAATGCAAATGAAACGCTGCGCGAAAGCATGCCTACTCGAACTGTACTCGGCCTCGTTGAATAAATAAATTTTGATTACTTCCTGCGATAACCGGAAGTCAAATGTTTATCATCGGTAAAAGTTTTGTGTCTTGATCTCTTACAGCTTCTGAGATATCGTGGGTACAATATTTGAAAACAAAAAATACCTGAGATATTTAAGATATATCACCGAAGGTTAAAATGTGCTTGTTTATATAACATTGTATAGATGACATATGTAAGGTTTTTATGCGCGGATCTAGAGGGGGGGGGGGTCGGGGGGGGGGGGGGGGTCCGGACCCCCCTGGAAAATGAGAGGTTATTAAATTTACATAGTGAAATTATCGCAAATATGACTCGGACCCCCCCCCCCCCCCCCTGGAAAACACATATATGTTTTGGAAAGGTGTCGTAAGCGGAAATATTAAGAGTGATATTGAAAAAAATTGCAGTTATAGGCATATTCGCCCCCCCCCCCCCCCCCACGGATTAGGAATGTAATGATTTTGGGAAATTAGGTGTTTTGGTTTTTTTTGAATTGTCAACATTTCTGATGAATAGTGTAGCCCCCCTACTTTCAATTCGGACCCCCCCCCCCCCCGGAAAAATTTTCTGGATCCGCGCATGGTTTTGTACTGATATATTCATTCCATGTAAAAAAAAAAATGATGAAAAAAAATCAGTTTTTGAAGTACTTCCGGTGATGACGAAAGTTAGGAAGAAGGAAACAAAATAGTTTAAACACATCTACATTAACAGGCCTATCATCCCACAGAGTTCGGTTGTTCAAGTCTTTACCGTTTTTTAAATCTCGTGGAGGCAAGGTTTTTTGTCTCGGGACAGGAAACAGACAAACGGAAGTGCTTAATGAAAATAAAAATTAGCATTAAATTTTCTTAAACTTTTGCCTATCGTACATCTTTTTTTTCAAGCTAACTAAAACTGTCAAAGAAAAACAGTTAAATTCATTAACAACTTGATTTGTTTGAACCCTTCCGGTGAGGACCGGAAGTGACGGTCGACAAAATGAAACCTGTTTAACACATCTTCATTCAAATGTCTATTATTCATGTAAGTTTCGTGTCTTGATCACTTACAGTTTTTGAGATCTGGAGGGTACAAAATTTGTTTTAAAAAATCTACCTGAAATATTTGAGATATCTCACCGGAAGTAGAATTTTTTTGTTTATTTAACATCGCATAGATGACATATGTAAGGATTTATACTATTTTATTTATTCTATGCAAGATAAATTAAATACGTAAAAAAATAATTGTTGAAGAGCTTCCGGTGACGGTCTATCATCTCACAAAGTTTGGATGTTCAAGTCTTTATCGTTTCTCGAGGTAACAAACTTTTTGTCGCGGGACAGGAAACTGTCGACCGGAAATGAATTTTGAAAAAATGGAGAAAAAAATTCCTCGAGATATGATTATTTTGTTTAATTCCTGAAAATTTCAAGAATATCTATTTAGTCATCTCTGAAATATTCTGCCGACAAAATGGTTGAAAATAATAAGAAAGAAAGAAAAAACACTACAATAACTATAACGTCTTCCGTTGGAATAGTTTAATAATTAGCTTTTTTCCACAGAGAAACTGGAAAAAATTATCTGCAAATCAGATATTTTTCAAGCTAAAAATTTAGTCTCAATTAGTGCATTGTTACAGCGCACTTTTTTTTCATATACGTATATCCATTTATAAAATATAAACATAGTTTATAATACACTTTTTAATAAACGGTAAGTATTTGATAGCAAAATATTTTAACTGCGTTTGTAAATTAATGATTAATGCTATTTGGTACCGCCTGCAGGGAGGCAGACAGGAGTTATCTTCTCTTACACATAGATTTATCTGCCCTTGATTATCTATTCAATCGTTCTTGAATTAGTCGCGAACTTTTGACTCTTCTTTAGATGAAGATAGAAATATCAAATCAAAAGCGGCATGATTCTGAAAAAATGAAGTCCATGTGTGTTAGCAGCGTGCATGCTTCTAAGCAGTTAATTACTAAATATGAAGTTGATAACCAATCCCGCTTCTGTATAGCTCGCGACTCCAAAGATTTTAGTAAGATCGGTAAGTAAGTACAGTGTACAATGGGCCTCTAATTAACGAGTTGGCGAACTCATCTACACACAACATAGAGTCTTCAGATATCATAGTCAGATGTTTTGTGTTTACAACTTTATAGTAATTTATAATTAATTGTGCGATTGTTTGTAGTTATAAATAATAAGTTAATAGTCGACGTTTTTCTGTTTTTCAGAGGTTTTGATGTTTTACTTTTATCAACATATTTATTTAAAAAGGCCAGGAAAACTATATAAATCAATATTTACATTTTCCAGTGTATTTGCCTGTGATAAAACTACGTATCGATTTTGTACTATATAACCCATAACTTCAAATGACGCCAAATTGAGGCGCCAGCGGGGTTTGCTTATTTATATTCAAATATTTAATCGTACGATGGCTTAAAATTATATAAATATAAGTAATAAGGAATCATTCTTTTATGAGGTGATAATTTGGTCGGGGCGTGATCAAATCTATCATAAAGCCCTTTGGGTTTTATTGGATTTGATCATGCCCCAACCGAAATTATCACCTCGTAATACTCAAAGAATGATTCCTTATTCCTTAATTAATAACATGTATTCATAATTGTTATTTACACTTTATTTCAAATCAAAGCACATTTAGCCTATACCAATTATGACTGTTAACCATTTTTAACTTATAATTAAACGGGAGTGAACAATTGAAAATCAATAACTTTCTGATATAAAATACAATTTTTAAAAATATTATATTACATGTACAATGAATCGGGAGAATTGTACTTTTATTAAAAAAAAATATGAAGAATGACATGTTTGTCTTTTTATATAGGAAATAAATAGTTATGATATTTATCATAATGTCAACATAATATTCAGAAGGTACAATGTAGTTCAAGGAATGCGTATATTCATACGGATGCAAATTGCCTTATGGTACATCTTACTATTTTTTTTCAACAAAAAAAAAACGCAACAGAAGTAACCTAATTTTTGCTCTATCACAGTACACAACAAGATAAGTATATTGATGCAAGGCATCAAATCGGCCGCAAACTGTTAAAGGAGGCAAATTGCAGTACGTTTTAATGAAGTAATACAACCTTACTTTTTTTGAAAGAGAAAACTACTATTTCTAAAAAAAATAATATTGAATATCATGAAGCTTAATTTGTTATTTTTTTTAGCAAAATGCATTAAACAAAAATATTTATAGCATTGTAGCCTCCATTTGAAATGTACATAAAAAGTAGTGCTATAATGAAACTGAAATGGGTGTAATGAGCCTCCTTTAAACACTTTAAATGATGTGCATACGAGTAAAAGAAATACACACCTACATGTATTTTGTGCTGAAGTTTATTTTTTAAACAACATTTGTAAACAATAAACAAAACTTGTAAAATGAAAAAGAGTGCTTGTCTATTTTCATAAGATTGAAAGAAAAAAAATATTGTTCTTATTCTCAACCGATGCATTTTTTTAATTCAAAGCTGCAAGATAGAAGTTTGAGGAAAGGGCAATAACTCTTTGACATCCTCCCAATGTACGCAATGTGATGACATATTTAAAAAAAAAAATTAAAATGTCATTTAAATGTAAGCATTTGAAATCGTTTGCTTTAATCAAACTATGTGATTTTTAAATGCACTTTTGTTTTTCATAATTTACTCTGTTAAAGAACGTGACGATGCCGATTTTTTTTTTGTTTTGGCAAAAGATGCTGCATGCTGTTGCATACTCAAAAATACAAAATACAATATAATATGGTTGTTTTTAAGCATGCAGAATAATGAAGAACAAAACGTGAATTGAATGTAAAACATCTGCATTTTTTTACTCCGTCTTTTCATTCTTTTTTATCGTTTTTTAATGAAGTACTATCCGGAATCTCGTATTCATAACGAGTTGCTTTTATATCTTATACACTCCTCTCCTTTGGAGCATTCATTGTTTAAATATAAAAACTTGAATAAATTTACAAATTTATATACAATAAAAGTAAGTAAGAAAATATTTTTTTAGAAATCAAGTAAAATTCAATTAAAAACATTTTTAAAAAATAATATAAATCGGAATTTTACGATTGTAATCAAATAAAATATTTCTTTAGAAGTAGGAATAATAACGTCTCATTTTCCCAAGTGCACATTCTAACACAACCACAAGCTTGGCCTTATGTCAAACTACCCTTTAAATGATTAAAGAGACAGTACGGCGCATCTTATTAAAAAACCGACTTGAAAAAATTTTCCGATCGGGTGCGGTATTTTTGTACTACTCATAAATGTATAAACTTTCAGAAAATTACAAATTTCTCCGTGAAATAAATCTAATTATTTCATTAAAATTAATAATTAGGTATAACCTATACATATATACATCGCCACGTGTAACACGGTTCCACTTTCTATACCATTACGCATGCGTATTTACTATAAACAAACCAGCATGGCGAGTAAGAGACCGGGTAGGCCTGCTTACTTGACTGAATTGGCAAAGAAAATAAGGTAATAATTGTTCAAAGTTTTTAAAATAACCACAGTTATTATTTTGTAAGCATGTATTTTGCGTGTTTATCATAGGAGTTGCTACAACCTAAATTCATTTTTGTAAGTGAGGCCCCTTGAGGGATAATTTGACATATTTATGTCTGTTAATTTTAAAATGAATTGAAATTGGTAAACCATTAATAAATTATCGAGAAAGTGATGATGTGTTCCGTTTAGAGTGTCCCTTTTACCTCGTATACCATGATGACCGTAGTCGGGCGAAGATATTGTAGTTTTCAGCACGTGTCAATTACTGTCAATCAAAATCCACGTGGTACAAATAAACGATATAAGATTATTCCTGTTAGTACGACCCTTAAATTTCCGGAAGCTAATAATTACATTAATTAGGTATGTAAAAGAGATTTTTATGTACTTCAACTGTCACAATCAACGTTATTTCGTATTTCCTAACAATACAATGGGTAAATCTGAAGTTATTCACACATGTGTTTTCAGCTGTACTGTCGCTTTAAAGAGACACGTTGACTCAAAATATATGTTTTACTATTTGATTATGACAACGGAAATAAGAAGAGCTACTCGAAATTTCATTATACTAAAGGTTTAACGCATCATTAATTATCACCTATCAATTTACAAGTCATTAAAACTCATCCGGAAAATGCATATGTAAACAAACTGAGTTGTTTTGGACATTGGTATTGTGTCACGTGTTTGCGATTTCTGTCTAAAAATAGTTACAGTGGGATTGACACACTGAAAAAAGAATTCGAATTTGAAGCTATTCGATGTCTATGGTAAGAAATATGCATTATTAGAAAATGCATCTTCATAAATATTTAGTTCTTGAAGACATCGTGTTTCAATGAGAGGTTTCTGGCTCATGATGTATGCCACGCTGCAGTATTTACATTCCCCTGCGCTTGCGTGGCTATGAAGCGAAAGGAAAACTCAATATTTATGTGTTGGCCAAACGTGTAATTCTATTTTTCTCTTTTTAATTTGATTTTTTTACTTTTGAACACCGTAATTTTTCAAAAGTTCACCTTTTCATATGATAAATAAAATATGTGGAAATCGTGTAAAAATTCGATATTTGCTAAATCATGGGTTTGTGCGTCACCATGTCCCTTTAAGCTTCCAAATCTGACAAGTTTTAAAAGGATTTCTTTAGATCCGGTGAATACCGCGTGAAAATAATTGTTTTGGCGAATATCAGTCTTTGCATATAGAGTGGCAACTTGTTTAATTTTCTTAGCATTTAAGCAATAATATTATTGATCAATTTTATTTTTCCAGTGCAAAAAACCCACCCACCCCCAAAAAAGACAAAACAAAACACCCCCAATCTTTTTTTAATCATTGCCTTAGCTTCTAGTTTTTCTTAGATAGAATGTTCTATCGTTAAAATGACATATGTCCTACGGACCCGGTTTAACGATAGAATTCGTCCCATATACTCGCTTCGTAGCAAATAAAAAAATTATATCGCGCTATATCTCGCCTAAATTTTCATATGATTGGTCTCAAATACCTACAATGTTGCTCTTTTATAATCCCATTTTACCTCATAAACTATTTTTGTAACAAAATCACTGCCACTTGTAACAGCACGTTTGAAAATTCGCTGTGTATGGTCGCCATGTTTACGATAAAATCCGAGACATTCCGAGTACGATTTCCGACAAAATGGCAGGCAATTCAAACGTGTATATTAACAAAATGCCTTAGTACGATTAATTAAATGGATATTTTGTGGACTTAACTACATATGCATGTTCAAAAAGGTTTGTAATGTATAAAAATGTGTTTTTCCCCTGCAGATTATTTTTAACAGACTTAAAATCGACGCGAAGCAGATCCGCTTCGCGGCTGCTACATTGCAAGTATATGGGACGAATTCTTACTGTGACCTGACCGTAGCCTGGTCACGGTAAGATTATTCTTTCTAAGTTTTTCTTAGTAATAAAATCTATTTTAATTAGACTTTTAAAACAGCTCCTTTAGGATACGCTATATAAACACTGTGCTGGATAATTTTGCTAGTGCCAAGGTGGCATTTTTGCACCTGTCTAAGGTGCATGACACGAAAAAATATTTCCCTTAAAAAACTAATTCCTGCTGGATAAAAATTACCCGTAGGAAAAACAGTTTTCCAATATAAACTTTAGAATTTCCTACCAAAATAAAAAGACTTTCTATAGGAATTTAAATTCCGATAGAATTTGACAAAACTCCCATAGTATTTCAAAATCCGATAGGACATCTCAAAATCCTATAGATAAACTGTCTGAAATTTTAAAGGGTTTTTCTACTCTTTAGGCAAAGATTTATCTTTGGTATATATGGGATTTACTACTTTATCTTATGCGGGTGCAGAAATTCCAAAGTAAATAGTAATTTGTATTCGGGGTCTTTTTAAACATATTAAAAGTCTGTGTACACATACAGTTTTTAGCAGAATAATTTCTGGTAGATCCTAATGTAGCCATTATTTGAATTAGTGCGCATGCGCAGATCTCGTTTTGGGAGTCTAAAATGTTTACAGAAATTCACTTCGGTTGACGCCTTTTTGGAGTACGACTAGACAGTTGAATAACATAATATGATTTCTTGTTGTTTCGGCCTTTATTATATGTTCCGCCTTAGGTATTTTCGGACCTTTAGTTATTTTAAGACACTAAAAATTAATGAAGTATAAGATTCATTAGCATTAGACGATTTTGACTTCATTATGCAAATAACCTTTTTCTAACCTTGACTTTGGAATCTTAATCAAACATTAACTATTAAATTTTTGTTTGGAGTGCTTGTCATGACCATTTATTCACAAGGATCAAAACACAAATACACCGATCATCGAATCGATATGGCAGCATACACAGCATGAACCATTAATCAATTCACATTTGCTTCTTTGGGGTAGTGACAATTTGTCTTACAATACACACTGCTTTATTTTTTTATTAGTTCAAAACTTTATCAATGAGTCTGGAAGATTTAATAAATAATTTTTTGTTATCGCTATTTTTAAACTGTATATCAACACTATTTAATATATATTTGCAATTACGTTGTAAATGCATATTCATGGATATTATTATAAAATCAATAACTATAAGTAACAGGTAATATCACTATGACAATTGTATATATTGTATGTATTATCATTAAGAGAGGAACATGTAAGTTGTAAGAACTTGTTTCCAATCACTTTGTATAACTTATACAATAAAATATGTTCAAATCAGCATACACACAAAAAAAATCAAAGATCAAGAAATACTACCTTGACTCAAGGGACCTGGAGATAACAGTGCCCTATGGAGGTGGCTTTCTTTGCAACATTCTGTAATTATTTGTATTGAAAAAAAGATAGAAATAAATACAAAAGCCAAAAACTTTGTTCTAAGCATACACATATATGTCATACAAAATTGTCAAAGACTTACAATAATTGAAAAAAAAACTCGCTTTAAATTGTAAACAAGAATTGTGTAATGCCAATCTGTTCTTTATTCCTACTATTAAATAGCCAAAAATTAGCAAGGGATGGTGTGAAAGGGTTTCTGAGACAAACTACCACCAACAAGAGTTATAGATCTTGCAACAATTATGATAGTAGGCCTAAAGAAGAGCTATGGATCTTGCAACAATGACAGTTCATGTGATTAAAATAACCTGGTTAATCCAGAGATGATCAACTTTATTAGTAGATTTGACTTCATGTCGTTTCATGGGCCGAGGTAATAAAGCCGAAACTACTTGTTACCAAAAAAAAAAAAAAAATCCAAAAAACACGCAAAACAATGTGAAAAAATTAGATGGACCTATAGACGATATGAGCTCAATTTTTTTTAATTTTTCTTTTTCCATTTTAACATCTAGAATGGTTAATATACATATATAGGTAATTATAATGCTTCAGCAATATTTGAATGTCAAATACTCAGTATCGAGTTACAAGCAAGATACAGAGTTCCAAATTCTTTGCTTTATAAACAAAGCTTGAGTCTTGTTTATGTTTACATATGTGCTGTATTGGTAAAAGTTGCAAACAAATGTTGCTTTCTTTTGTTGATAATATTATATATGAACGCATTGAACCGCTTTATCTTGTTTGGCACGATTCCTTCTGTCAAAGAAATGGTAATTCTTTACTTTGCATTATTTGTAAACAAATACGAATCGAGCTTTGTTTACATAACAATGATTTCTCACCTCTGTATCTCGCTTGTAAATTGACTTCTAACATTAAAGTTTTAGTCAATCATTAAAAATGCACAAGAAAACCATTTTAAACATTAAAAAACCATTGAAATTTTGATGTCAAATTAATAATCGTGTCTAGGTCCCCTTCTATACGATTTATGATTAGCTCTCCATCTGTTTTGTTTTCTGATATTCAATTCATCGGTTATAGGCTATTTTTTTAAAGACATCAAACATGGAGATAAAATCATGCCTGTATTGAAAAGTCAGTAGTTAATTGTAAATCCATTATATTCGTAACCATGTAAGAAATTGCACATGTAGACATGTGTGATTTCCCTTTACATGTGGTTTCACCGGTCACCTGTGTCATTTAACGAGGATAAGAAATATACAGATTTTTATTTTTGCCTTTACAAAGTATACTAATGATCCATAGCATGCAATGGCACTTGAAATTTAATTCTTTAAAAACTAAAGCAATGCTATTTAGTACAAGGAAAAACCTACAATTTCCATGTTTAAAATTTCAAGACTGTGATTTACAGTCAACGCATAAACATCTCGGTATTACTTCTTCACAAGATCTTGGCTGGTCAACATACATCGACTCTATGATAGCAAATGCCTACAAAATATTAGGATCCTAAAAAAATTACAATTCAAGGTCAGTCGTAAAACTTTATCCTTATTATATACTACTTTTATAAGACTCCAGTTGGAATATGCATATGAAGTTTGGAGTGGCTGTTTAAATTAAGATTCGGACAAGCTTGAAAAATTACAGTTAACAGCAGCGAGAATAGTTACAGGACCGACTTTAATAGCATCGCGAAACTCTTTATATCAAGAAACTGGGTGGGAATCACTTCTTGATAGAACAAAATAAAAGCTAAACACAACTATGTATGAGATAAATCCCAATTTAGTGCCTGACTATCTTACTTAAATTTTTCCCAGCACTCGCTCGCATGACTCTACTTTTACAACAAGACAATCGCAAAATTACAGTATTCCAAAATGTAGACTAATATTTATTAATCATCTTTTGTTCCAACAGCCACAGATTTGTGGAATGGTATACCTTTAGAAATTAGAAACTTGCCAACATTAAAATCTTTCAATAAAAGTGTTCTGTCGTCTATATCTTAACCTCCATTATATTTTTCATATGGAGAATGTTATTGGGATGTAATTCACTCTATAGTCTGTCCCAAGTTATTGCTTCCACCACTTTTTGACGATTTTTAATAAAAATACACATACCTGTGAAAGAAATGCTCTTGAAATCGATAAAAGGGAAAATATCCAAGATATCTTCATTGACAAATTACCATTTTTCACTCATAAAAGTTCACAGGAACGAAAACAAATTTCTTACGGAGATTTATAATGGGAAATGTTTACATCTTTTCTCCATTCGGAAGTTCTCGGGACACCTCGCACAATTTTTCAACGTTATCATCCGGGCTTATTAATGGCTGGTGCAATGCTAAATCTCCGTAGACTTTCTATTTTGGGATGTGTATTGAAACCTGAAGCGGTAGAGGGGGCGTTTCAAAACAGATAATCTGGACATTTTTCATATTAGTGGATGAACATAGTTTGAGCACAAAGGTATTTATGATTATCGAAATATCAAGCAAAAAGTGGTGGAAGCAAAAACTCGGGACAGAGTATAGACTTCGACACAATTGTATCTATACTTATAAATTAAGAAATTTTGCCAATAAACTACGAAACGCCTGCACCAGAGTAACTGGTTATACCTTTGGTATTTCAACACATGTGAGTTCATGTCCGTAAGCAATAATGAAATTTTACCTGATAAGTAATTTTTGAGAAATAAATTAAAAACCTACTTTCATTTTCGATAAACCAGCTTGAAATAGCAAAAATGGGAGTAAGGTGGTGGACACGCTTTGGCGGATCCAAGTCAATGGGAGTTAGCTTTTAAATATATCCTTGCAATGAAACAATATCAAATGATTACGTAAACAGTGAATATATTTATTAGGAACTTACTTGGATTATACATAGAAGTTAAGATTTGACAAATGCTGAATAAATAAAATATGGCAATTCGAATCTTGAATGCGCGATTTTAGTTTTGATATGGAATAGAATTTTTCAGAACGGGGTAACCAAGAACGCGGTTTAACTAATTAACGTCATGGCGAAAAGTGTAGGAGGGGTTCATCACGTATCGCGGGCAGATATTCATACCTAGGACGGAACATCTTTGGTTAATACAAACAAGTTAATAAATAAAATGGAACAATTTGATGCGATTTTAGTTTTGATAAAAAGAATTTATTTTACTCAACGGGGTGCCCAGGAAAGCGGTTTGACTAATTAACACCATGGAGGAAAGTGTAGGGCGAGTTAGCCATCGGGCAAATACTTTGGATATGACAACTTTGGTTTAAAAATTAATATGCATACACTAGCGTTTTTTAAATTTCACACTTTTTTATACCACGACAGATTGGTAGTAAACCTTAGACATTATTTCTAAGTCTATATGAATAGAAGATGTATGAAGTTAAATTGTGCTGGTTTTTTTTTTCAAATCAGTCTTTTATCAGAAAGGATGACTGCACTTAAGGACATGCGATATTTGCGAGAAAATAAACTTTTAAACGAAGATTTTTTCTTTCAATTGCAGAAATGGTCAACATCTAAACTGCAACTTTACGTAATTGCGTTAAATAATAGTATGTTGTTAACAAGTACGAATTTGTTTTCATAGGCAGGGGTCATCACGATTTCTTGAATCTCCATACGATAATGAGGACGCCCACTTTTATACTGACTTCATACATAGTCAGCGCATGTTTGTCTATTGTTCTCCGTTTAACAGTAGTTGTATATTTGCATTATCAAAGTTATGTCAAAAGGAGATTAGTAGACAAACATGCGCTCATGGTTTAAATGAGAAAAAACTGCTTCTTCTTACTTTCGCTTTCCCTGTTGTAACCAAGGGCTGATGCATGTTGAATATTATAATTCACCACGTGATTCCTCACCTCAGGTAACTTTGTGAATACAAAATTCTATCACGTGTCGTGTAAAGTAGCATGTTATGTGCTAACTAGGACAATGTTTTCGAACACGTTAAGGTGTCAAGCATTGATTCAAAGTCTTCTGTACTTACATGGGCGTGATCTTATAGTTGAAACCATAGTAAATAGTATACTTGTACCATATAGAATAGATAGGGTTATGATGAAAGAGTGATCACATAAATTTTTATCCATGGCATTGTTATTCATGCTAGTCTAATTTTAGTACCATTCTGATAATGTCAGCTCCACCTCTCATGCATATTAATATCAATCTTATGTTTGATCAAGGGCAGATAAGCGAAAATTCTCCTTTTTTCGAAAGTTATAAGGAGAAAAACATAGAATGAGTTTATTGTATCACAGTTTAAAATCTTAATTCATGTTGGAAATTGACTACACTCTTTAAAAAATTAAACAAAAGTGATATTAGGTTAAAAAATAAACGCAACAGAAGCGACCGAAAAGGGCCCAAAACCCGACGCTAAGTGCAGTCATCCTTTTCATTAAGACAGTGATAAAAATTGTAATGAAATTTGACCTAAAGATATGAAGAATAGGATAAGAAAGCAATTAAGAAAAAAATTGGACACAGTATATACAAAATTGAAAAAAAATATGGTTCAACATTTTAGCAGTGTCATTAATGTGTAAAGTGTTAATTCCCGCGCTTGCGCGGGATATCATCTAGACTTCGACACAATTGTATATTGAAAAAAGATTTATGTAGATGCAAAATTATTCATAGTCCTTTATGTTCATGTGGAAAAATAGAAGATGCATATCATTACTATTTTCTTGTGCAAAATATAATATTCCACGAAATGATTTATTCAATGTTATCTTTAGAATAGAAAAATGTACATATTATCGACACTTATGTTTTGTTATGGGGAGATAACTCCATCAGTATTGCAGAAAATGAAATTTTATTTTTTAAGTTGGCTCACTACACCTTGAAATAATTTTATCAAATCAGCAGAAAATTACTTGATTATGATAGATATCTTAATGGATCAGAAGTATTTAAGTCAAATAGGCAAATAAATGTACAATTTTGGATGAAAAATTACATTATCAAAAATCTAATTCAGTAAACATAAACAAAAGCTCTAGGCGGATTCGAACTCATGATCTGGGTTCAGAAGCCCAAAAATTTAACCACTGAGCTACGACGATCTTCAACCCAATCGAACGATAAAAACAGTTTAACAAAACATTTAAATTGCCATCTTGTGACGTAGTGTCTTAAAAAGTATAAGTCTAGGTGTAGTGAGGTACTTTAACGTTCAGCTATTTTTAAAGAGATCTGGACGGTTTTCACATGTATAGAATTAGATATAAAAACTTATAGTTTCTTTCTCTTTTTTTGTCGATGTATATCCACTTTTATAACTTCAAAATATGGTATTTTATTTTGACCTTTGATATTGTCATTTTTTCATAAAAGTGTATGAATTTTGCAGAACTTTTGCCTGATCCTTTTGTATATACCATCTTTACAATAAAATATGTTCAAACAAACAAACAAACCATAGCATGCAAAAATCAAGATGACCGCGAGTGGCTGGTCGAACTTTTGAAATCCACTCAATTTCATTCATTTTTTGGGAAACAGTTTACATTTATAAATAAAATTGATCAATCTTTACTTTTATTTGGATACATAAACACTTACCAAGGCTGAGAACATGTTTGATTAAGTAATACTACCTACGTATAATTCGTTTATAAAATAAATAATACGAAACCATTGAGTTCATTTTCGTAGGTAAAAAAAAAACATTCGCGAATAAACGCAAAACTTTCGCGAATAAACGCGATACGTTCGCGAATAAACGCGAAACTTTCGCGATACAACGCGTTAATTTAGCGAATTACGAGTTAATTTTGCGAATTAACGCGAATATTTGCGATATAATTCGTTACTTTCGCGAATAAGCGCGAAAATTTCGTGAATTAACGATAAAGGTCATTGTAATTCAAAAGGGTTCTTGAATAAAACGACTATGTTTATATTAAAGTTTCGCATTTATTCGCGAAACTAAAGTGTTTATTCGCGAAATTTCGACCTGTGATCTATAAATTCACATATATAACAAAAATAAAACCTAGATGTTTTAGTGTTTTTGAAAATGATTAGAAACATGTTATTTTTAATTCCATACACTTTCATATGGTTAAACTTCCAATAGCTGTCAAATAACCTTTTAAAAGCACGGTTTTCTAATACAATTTCTTTCAAAGCATCATTTGGAAAGCACATTTCCAAGAGAGAGATTACAAATTGAAAAAAAATGTCGTATTAGAATAAGCATGATTAATCAATATTACATAGATCAACAAGGGAATATCGGAGGAACCCATATCGATTATAAACCATAGTATACGTAGAATTTGCCAGAATTCACAGCAATATGTTTGCAAAAGTGGTCTTCAAACAAATTTATTACCGTTATATGAGTCTCGTTAAAGGTTTTGTGTAATTTTCGTTCGCTTGTTTTTGCTATTCCGATTTGTTACATAAAAGTTTCATGTATCTGACACGTTATAATATATCTACTTGGTTGAAGACCAGTGCAATTTCAATTTTTCTCATAGATTTGTCACAAGGACCATTCCTCTCTCTTTAAAATAAAAAACAAGACAAAACAAGGTCTTTTTAGATACTAAATATATGTTGGCAGAGTTCTGCAACCACTTGTCAGATAGGTATGTTTATTTGTCAGATTTCGAAGTCGACTTGGCAGATTTTAATGCCAGATAGAGAACAAATACTAGTGGTCTTATTTCAATTTATTGATAACATATTTTCAATAATCACGTATACAAAATTAAAAAGATATATTTACTTTATGTTATTGCGTTTTAATGGACAAATAGACAACACATCATTCTTGTTTAGTTAACAAACAAAAATATAAGCATCAATACACACACAAAATACATCTTGTCCATAAGTATAATTAAAGGTATGATTTTATAGAAAACTTCAGAGAGCAATTCTTTCATTGAATCTGACGTTTTCATTAAGACGTTCCTGCCAGGTTAGTTCCATGTTTCAGTTCTGATAAATTCCTCATGCTGTACGTTGCAGTATTAACGTTAAATTCTTGTCTCAGTTTCTCACAGTATGATCTATTCCAAAACATAAGTAACAGTTTCATATGATACTGGGGCTCCTTTAACCTCCATATGTAAAACACTGGGTTCATAGCACTGTTCAAACACAGTAATGTCCCACTGATGTTGTGAATCGCCTTCCCCCATTCAGTTTTATAGTCCAATACTGGAAATGTGAGAGTTATATAGAACGGCGTTGCTATACCCAAAAAGCAAACCGTTATAACTGAAATTTTCTTGGCCATTTGAACTTGTTCCTTGGTGATTCCAGAAGGGTAAGATGAGGGGTTTCCAACCTGGCGTAAACTTTTCATAATACAACGAAGCACGTAAATATACATCAAAATGTTAGAAATTATAATTAACAGCAAGAAGAATTTAGTGCATTGACTAACAATGTTCTTTTTCAACTCGTACATAAATCCACAGCCAATTCCGTATGGCTGTTCTTCACTGTAAAACATCAGGTACGACGCTGCTGTTCCCAAAGTCCAAAATAAGAGGCAAAGAAGGACAAGTCGACGTTGAGTTACATATTTATAATACTTCATATCTAGAGCAAACACACAGCAAATGTCCAGGTCGTACATACTCACTGTCAGCAAAGAGACATTTAAGAAGACAAACGCCAAATACTTCTTGAACTCGCAGTTATTTCCATACTGATAAAAGGAGAGAGGCAAACACAAAATAAGCCCAGTGGCAATATCTGACAGAACTAGATTCATTGAAAGAATTTTCACCTGAAAGTTAAGCTTTTTACAACGATATAAAATTACCATTGCTAAAATATTTTCAAGCACAATTATTCCGCCAATGGATACTAACATATCATCCGTCAAAATTGGCTGAGATGTGTTGAAATTTTTAAATATGGAAATATTTTCCATTTCCACAAATATACTCTGAAGTTGTCAAAAATTACAAAAACTTTTTTAAAACGGAGACTATTTGTACGTAGCCTCTTTTCTTTTTAATAACCATTCTATCTGCTAGTAGGAATAATTATCTTAAATGGATTCGAATGTGGTGTTTATATAGCCACGTGATTGCTGAAATCGAATAAGGTACGATTCTGCATGGACGTAGTTGTTAATCAAGGTGTTCGAAGTATTGACCCAATGAAAGCTGTTTGTATCCATCGAATGCCATTTCAGGTTTTTGTAATAATATGTACATTTTAATAGTAATGAAGTAAATATATTTGACAGGGCACTTTTATGAGAAAGCATTAATTAATCAAACTTTATGGTTTTCTTTGTTAAGTCAATATTATGTAAAATTTAGCACAGCTTTGTCTAACTGTGTTTGCAAACACGTCTGCGTTCAAAAATGATATTAGAAATCTAATACTGATGATGCGTCATGAATTAGCACCCTCGTGTCTTCAGAGAGAGAGAGAGAAAGAGAGAGAGAGAGAGAGAGAGAAATAACGCATTACGTTGTCACGTTAACATTTTTAATGTTTTCTGTAATGACATACATTGTCGCGGCTAACTAACATTAAAAAGATCAATAATTTTGTCAACGTGTGAAGATATTTGGATCTAATATTTGAAGGTTTTTATTATAAATGATAAGAGTTACTAGTGTACTTTTGTAGCTTAATTGAAAGACGCAAACATGTCTTTCTTTTAAAATTTTCATTTCAAACGGCAACCTTTAAAGAAACAAAGGAAATTGATTTTTTTTAAAAATTGCATCTAATATTTTTCATATTTTGTTTTTTTTAACACTTTTTCTTTTAAGTATACTGTAGCAAATAAAATCAGTTGAAAAATTTCTTCAAGCTTCACTTTGATGTAAACTGACTTTTGAATACATTTCTTGGAATTTCTTCGTTATTTAATCTAACAATGAAATATTTGCATAACTAGTTCTCTGAAGACCACACGTTTCTTTTAACTGAGTTGATTGCTTTAAGCTAATATTTATAAAAGGTAATTAGGATGTCAAAATATTAATTCTGTGTTTAACGTCACTTTCAAAATACCAAAGGAGAGCAATAAAATTAAAACAAAGAAAATTTTCAAACAAGTGATTTGTATTCATTTATATTAATACAAATACTGCAAGTATTCAAGCTACATATAGACTATAGCTGTTTATGATAAATTCTATGTAAGAATCCAAGATTTATAAAAGGGTCTAGCAACGCACAGTCACCAATTTTTCTTATATTTCATACATAGACACACCTAAGTATACAACGCAAAAAACCACTAAAAGTTTGTTGCTGGGAGTAACCGTTGTCATGGTAACCGAGGCAAACCTTACCTACATTGAAGCCATATTAGAATGTTTTGCCCACTAATGTAAACTATCAAAGACATAAAACAGCATTTGTCCTATTTTCAATTCTTTAATTATATCAGAAAATTGATGGAGAAACCAATAATTTTAAAATGTTATCATGGAAACAGTTACAAATTTTTAAATCAGTTTTTTGCTGTTTTTTAACAAGCCGAAATAGGAAACCATTTAATGTTTACATTCTAATCAATGTCCATGCAATATTTATTTTGCTACGAAGATTGACATCTGTTGTTATGGCAACAAGGCCAAAAAATAGGAAAAACTGAGAAATTAAAGATGATTTTGATATGCTTTAATTCCTGATTTTAGAAATTTTTTGCAATTGTTTTAGTTTGAACTTGTAAAGTATATCTAAAATTTTATTATATAGCACAAAAACGTTCGTTATGTAACAGAGAAGTGTTGTTGCTATGGAAAATTAAGTTGCCTAAAAAATTACACAGAAATTCTTTCTTTTTGAAAAGTCTATAGCAACGGCATTCATTTTTAGAAAATGTCAAAATTTTTTCGAATGTCATTAAAGTTTAGAACATACTTGATTTTTTTTCACCAATTGATTTAATGGATTTATTCATTTTAAGTGAATAATATTCATTCGCATATGCCTTAAAATATTATAATTTACCTCATTTTTAAGCTTGTTACCATAGCAACGGTTCTAAATTGTCATATATAAATTCTTTATTGCACAATCATAATAGCGTTTATCAAAAAATCCAAGATTTGCTCTTTTTATTCAAATTAAATGAAGAAAACATATTTTTAAATTTCTGTACAGTAACCATGGAAACGCTCTATAAATATGCGTTTCTCCATGAATGTTTTTCTTTCTTTTGAAAAAAGACAACTATTTTTAATAATATATTCTACTCTGGAAACCCCAAGTTGTGCATATTACTCACAATATGTCCTCAAACAAGCATTAAAATGCCATTTTTACATATTTACCCTCGGTTACCATGGCAACGGGACCACATAGCAACAAATAAATGTGTTGGGCATTTTTACTCATCAAAGTCTATCAAGTTGTAAAGTATGAGGAAAATCCGTGACTATGCGTGGCCACCGAATTTTGATTTTTTCATAAAATGATATTTCCTGTTAGTTTTAAAGATATTCTAATCCAACATACCACCGTATGCAACCCCTAACGCGGGGGAGTCAACAAAAAGTATGGGGGAGTCGATTCCAAAGTATGGGGGAGTCGATTTTCTCCGCTTCGCAGATGAGATACATTTAGGTCTTAGGCCACGCCTTTTGTAGGTATTTATAACAAGTATTTCTAAAATAAATTTATATATACCGCACGGAAGACAGCGATAGTCAAACTTTGTGTTGGTCATTGGTCCGAGTGCTCTAGCTATGCGTCTAGTAGTCTCAAACACTTCGAAACTATTTCACAGATTTAAAATTCACGGTAATCGAGTGGTCAAAATATGCATGATTTGTAAAATATACGACTTGCTTTGGGTTACAAACAGTTGAAACTGTCGAAAAAAGGATCAACCGTTTAAGTGCAATAATCAAATCTTAAAAAATCTTAAGAAGAAAAAATAAATAATCGGAACATTTTCTGTTCATATGTATCGGTAACGTAAGGGGGAGTGGAATGGAAAATATTGTTTAATTTTACATTTAACGTTTATCATTTTGCAAACTTTATTTGATATTAATTGTCAGGCACGTAGCATCGTTTTCGAAAGTGGGGGGGGGGGGGGGGGGGTGTGGGGCTAACCTCATGTGTATAAGCACACTTATAAAGGAGATATACATGACAAAAATGACAATAACAAACCGTCATCTCAAAAATCCAGAAAACGAAATACAAATTCAAAGCAGAGCAACACGGACCTCCAAAAAGATAAAGGTAGGATCAGGTGCCATGGAGGAGTGAGCATCCTCTGCTGACCGGTCACACCCACCGTGTGCTCTTTGTCGTAATCGGGGGGGGGGGGCCCTGGAAAAGTCCGTAGACAATTAGGTGATTAATTATGGTCTAACAATTAGTATGAAAAACGTCAGTCAGCATGCGACCCAGTGGAAGATTGTATTTGCTGACAAGGCCGTTGTATCGACCATAGAACTTACGAAAAGATGACTTCAAACGAGACTGTTGATAGTCGTGTAGATCAAATGTTTGTAAGTAGCTTGCCTCGCCTTAGAAACTGTTCATACGAAGAGCATGTCCTTGCGTATCGAATTAACTGAGAGACAAAAACACCATAAGCAGGTGATGAAGGTATATTGCTACATAAGTAAGGAAAGTTGACTATAAAAAAATTGAAGTTAACGCGTTTATCATAAAGTTTTGTTGTTACATGTACTAATTACTTAATTTTTCTTATTAGTCAGCTGCTGTTTGCAGGGTCTTAAAGAAAACTATACCCTTTGAAACCATAAATGAGGGGTTCTGGATCAGGATATTTTGTGATTTGCCTCTAAGCTAACCAACCCACCGATTTAACTGGATGTATCTACATGCATATGTACTGATACAACATAACTTATATGTTTGTCGTCGTCCAAGCAGTAGTTGATGTACTAATACATGTAGTATTACCACATGTACTAATGCTATGTAAGTAAGTAAGTAAGTAAGTAAGTAAGTAAATATATTATTTATCATAGTGACCTGTGTATCTTAAACAATAAAGAATATACATTTTCATAAATCAAACACCTGGCCCATTGGATTTAAAAGTCAGTTAAATGATGAGATAAAGCGCAGTGTGCTTCCAGAGTGGGGACCAGGGGTTTAAAGCCAAAATACCAACTTGTGCGAATGACAAAAATTCATTCCAACATGCATTTTATTTATCCAATTATATAGGAAGAGGGTAATTAAGTGAAATTTTTCTTGGAAAATATGTTATTAACTATAAGGACAATGTACAATTGGAAATAAATCTTTACAAGACGATAGGATACCTTAGAGACTATTCCTTTAATATACGTTTTCGATCAGCACGTTACTCAGAAGGATTGTTTTCATGCATGAGAAAGTTTTCATGCTTAGTACTGTTCTACTTGCATATCCGTGCAGTTCGTGCTCTCAATGTAGCTTAGTTTTGATTAATCAAGAAAAAGTCAACACTAAAAGAACAATAACAGGTATCAATGAACGATGTAGAGCTACTTTTATAACCGTTAAAATTCCATAAGCTAAAGAATACATTTAAAATGACAGAAAAAGTGAGTAAGCTCACATACCCAACGCTCTCCTATTACTTGAAAAATGCTCTCCATAATTAATAGCAAGGTACATGTACGCATTAAATACTCAAATTAATTCAATAAAGGGCCATAACTCGCAAAAATAATCAAATCAAAACGTTCTAAAATAACTTTTGTCTTAACAACAGCAACAAAATATAAAATTCAAATGGGCCGAATTCCCCCCTCCCCAAAAAAATAAATATTGGAATTGGAATTTTCTGGTAGTACCGTATTCGGTAATTTTTGCGATGATCTTATTTTCGCTCTTTTGTGATATCATTGAAATCGCAAAATATTGCAGAAGCAAAAATAATATATTTATTATTTTCTGTAAGAAACTGTTAAATTAGCAAAAAAGGCTGACTCAAATTAAAAATGCTACATATTTCCCCCATTTTCGCAAATTTTGTGACCCGCGACAGATACCAGATATACGGTATACACATCTAAACATTGTGTCTTTCATACCGAAAAAGTTTTACGAAATTCTGTGCAGCGGTTAAAGAGGATATGTGCTTACAAACTGTTTATTACTTTATTCAATATATGGCCGAAATTCTAAGTTCAAAAGGGCCGAAATTCCTAGAAAAAGACAGGTATTAGAATTTCTTGGTAATATGAACATCTACAAATTGTGGCTAAAATACTGCAAAATTTTCACGAAATTCCATCCAGCGGTTTTAGAGGAGTTACGCTTACAATATTCAATATATGGCCGAAATTTTAAGTTCAAAAACACCGAAATTCCCCCCAAAATAAACGAGTCGGAGTTTCCTGGTAATATGCACATCTACACATTGTAGTCCTAAATCCCTTCAAGCATTGACAAAATTCCGTGCAACGATTTACGAGGAGTCGCGCTTACACACTGTTTATTACTATATTCAAAATATGACCAAATATCTTAGTTGAATGGAAACCGAAATTCCCAGAACAATAATGGAATCAGAATTTTCCGGTAATATGCACATTTAAACATTGTGGCCTAAATACCTTTAATTTTCACGAAATTCCGTGCAGAGGTTTAAGAGAAATTGTTCATTACTATATTCAATATATGATCTAAATTTTTTAGATCGAAAGGACCCATATTCCTTAAAAACTATGAAATCGGACTATCGGGGTAATACGTACATCTACCCATTGTGTCTCAAACACATTATATCCCTCGCAACTTATTTCGTGGGGTATAATTAAAGCGCTTTTAAACGTGGATGGAACCCGATATTTATAGGCAGACGGATCGTCCAGATTTCAGTCTTGTCCGTTTTTGTATGAATAAGAATCGATTTTCTGAATAAATAGAAGACAACATGTACATGTATACATGTATGTGGATGTACATGTGAATATCACTATCTACATAAATGACGTTTGTGATGTTCCGCATACTAACGGTACGATGAGCCAGGATCTTGAATAATGAAACTGTCTTAAATTCAAGTCTGTATTCTGACTTAATTTTAGATTTAGCTAAGATGTGCACTAAAGCAATTTTAAGTCGACTTGTCAGATCTTAATGTCAGATAGAGAACAAACAGTGATATTTTGATTTAAAAAACATATTTACTATAAACACAGATACAAAATTAATGATACTTACATCAATAGTGTTTTAATGGACAAATAAAAAATAAACCATTCATGTTTAGTTAACAAACAAAATATTAGAACACAATATACATCTTTCGTCTTGTCCATAAGTAAAATTTAAGTATAATTTTAAAGAAAACTTCATAGAGCAATTCTTTCAATGACTCTGACGCTTTCGATAAGACGTTCTTGCCAAGTAAGTTCTATGTTTCAATTCTGATAACTTTCCATGCTGTACGTTGCAGAATCAACGTTGTATTCTTGTCTCAGTTTCTCACAGTATGACTTATTCCAAAACATAAGTAACAGTTCCATGTGATATCGCGGTTCCTTAAACCTCCAGATGTAAAACACCGGGTTCATAGCACTGTTCAAACACAGCAATATTGCGCTGGTGTTGTGAACCGCCTTCCCCCATTTTGTTTCATAACTCAATACTGGAAATGTGAGAGTTATGTAAAACGGGGTGGCTATACCCAAAAAGCAAACCGTTATAACTGAAATTTTCTTGGCCATTCTCACTTGTTCCTTTGTGATTCCAGAAGGGTAATGGGAGAGGGTTCCAACCTGACGTAAACTTTTCATAATACAACGAAACACGTAAATATACATCAAAATGTTAGAAATTATAATCGACAACAAAACGAATTTAGTGCATTGACTAACAATGTTCTTCTTCAACTCGTACATAAATCCACAGCCAATTCCGTATGGCTGATCTTCACTGTAAAACATCAGATACGACGCTGCTGTTCCCAAAGTCCAAAATAAGAGGCAAAGAAGGACAAGTCGACGTTGAGTTACATATTTATAATACTTTATATCTAGAGCAAACACACAGCAAATGTCCAGGTCGTACATACTCACTGTCAGCAAAGAGACATTTAAGAAGACAAACGCCAAATACTTCTTGAACTCGCAGTTATTTCCATACTGATAAAAGGAGAGAGGCAAACACAAAACAAGCCCAGTGGCAATATCTGACAGAACTAGATTCATTGAAAGAATCTTCACCTGAAAGTTAAGCTTTTTACAACGATATAAAATGACCATTGCTAAAATATTTTCAAGCACAATTATTCCGCCAATGGGTATCAACATACCATCCGTCAGAATTGGATGAGATATGTTGGCAGAATCGAAGATGGAAATATTTTCCATTTTTATAAACCTATACTCTGAAGCTATAATCTATTACAAAACTTTTTTAAAACGTAGACAATTTGTACGTAGATTCTGTCTTCCCCAACAACCATCCTTTCTGCTAATTGGAATAATACTGTTAACTGGTTTCAAATGTGGTATATATATATATATATATATATATATATATATATATATATATATATATATATATATATATATATATATATATATATATATTTCCACGTGTTTGTTAAAAACGAATACAATACAATTCTGCATGGACGTAGCTGTTAATCAAAGTGCTAAAAGTATTGACATTATGAAAGCTGTTTGACTCCATCAAATGCCCTTTTAGCCTTTTGTAATAACCATCCTTTCTGCTAATGGGAACAATACTGTTAACTGGTTTCCAATGTGGTTTTATTTATATATATTTTCTTAAAATTGCTTAAGTAAATGACGTTTGGATTTTAATTTTAGCACAGCTTTGTCTAACTTTGTTAGCATACAATTTTGCATCCAAGAATGATATGACACCTAAAAGTGATGATATTTCATGATTAAACACCCTCGTGTCTTCAGAGAGAGAGAGAGAGAGAGAGAGAGTGTTATTAGTATTGATATTTTTGTAATGACATACATTGTCGCGGTGGTTACCATTAAAAAGATCACTGTTTTTGCCAACTTGTGAAAATATTTGGCTCCGAAATCTGAAATGCACTTTACAGACAGACAAAAAACGTACTAGAAAGATTGACATAAATTGTCAGATTCAAAAATTAAAGCAATATGAGCTGTATTTGTTAGAATTTTATTTTGCTGCAAAAACCTGCTAGTATTATAAGTCTGCATGTAACTTAAAATTTTATGACAAGTAAGATTTTTAAAAATCATTAATTTTAGTCAGAGGAAAGATTTCTCTTCTAAGGAATATATAGCAGATCAATTTTTGTACAGGACGACAATAATTCAATTTTGCTCCGATTAAGGCTTCTTTGCGACCTTTTCCACAAATTATGGCTAACAGAAATTTAAAAACCATGATATTTTTCGTCATTTTAGAAGAAATAGCATATTTTCGAGAAAAAAAATTTCAACATGAAAATTGCAGCTCATATTGCTTTAAAGATAATCTTCATTACGAAAAGCCAGTTTTCATTACAAATGATATAGATTTACTAGTATTTAGATGTATTACAGAAACAAAGGAATTTGAACTTTATTTGATTTTTTTTTATTGCGCCTGATATTTTTCAGTTTATAAAATTTTCTCATCGAATATCCGTATAACCAATTATGTGCCTTAATCGATTCGTAGATTTCCACAAGTACAGATTACAGTATTTTATGTGCAAAAAGTAAAATCAAACTGAAAAAATTAATCAGCCCCAAGTCATATTATTTATTGTGATTTTAAGATGAAATTTGTACACAGCCTGAAATAGTGCACGTCATAAAATGACAATTACTAATTAATTTTGCTACAAACAATTCAATTACATTCTAAAAATAGGTCTATCAATCTGAAGTCGTAATCAATCAATAACTGATTCCTCGTCATGGATTTCCTATTAATTTAAGTGATTAGATTGGTAACTTATGTTACTTTAAGATTATAATTGTCTCTTGATTAATTCATTATTGATTGTTGTGTTGGACAAAATGAACACCAGGAGTGTCCATTTATATTACTTACGTATATATTTCACGTAGTGTGATTTTACAGCTCGGAATGACTCAGGAATCACTCAGTTAACCTAAACGTTTGGTACCTTAAACAAAACCTTAAACCTTAAACTTGAAATAATTAGAAAAAAAGGATGAATGAAAGTTTCAGCAACAATCGGACCTTTGGTCTCTCAAAGGTTTTGATTTCTGACGAATTTCTCATTCCCACGGGCATTTTTATTGCCGTCGAGAATTGTATTTCTTTGATCATTTTATTACGGTGTAACCGACTTAATTCACAAATAAGAATCCTAAATATCAATTTGTGCATTTCGGACTTGTCATTGGGAATATTTCTTTCCATACCTGTGAAATCTTTAAGCATTGGAGGGACGTGTATAATGAGAAAATACTTCACAGCTTTGTTTATACATGCGACTTTATTAATTATAACGATGTTCAATGTTGACAGGGGATGTGTCTTGTATTTTGGAGTCAAGTATTACAGATACATAAACAGAAAGTGTCTATTAATGTTCTTTACTCTGGTTTGGATTTTCGCCATTGTCATTACTTACTGCCGTTTCTTTGACTCGACAACACCCTGTGGAATTTCATGCAAACCCGTATTCGCCGCAGAACACAATGTTGTGACCGAACTCACAAAGTGGACACTAGCACTCATTCTTGCTATCAATCTGGCGACGTACTTTTACTTTGTTATTTACATTCGAAATCGCTTCATCCGTGTGTATGGCACAACCAGCCATAAGGATTTAGCGCCGTCAAATCAACTAAGACTATTAGGAAAGGTATCCCTGATAACGGGCTACTTTATTCTTTCCTACTTTCCTTATATGTTAACTACTTTATTTCCCCTTTTGGATTACAATACGCAGCATGGTAAACTCACACACACTGTGCTGCTAAGTGGCCTTGTCTTGAACAGTGCTGTTAACCCCTTCTTGTACATTCTGAGATTTCGAGAAGCAATTTATCAGATGAAATATCTGCTGTGTTTTTGGAATGAAGCCTACATCGACAAGCTTAATAAGCAATATAAGGAGCAATTTGCAACCTACGAAATCAGAGTTCGATAGCTTTTGACTTTTGACGTAGCTCAAATAAAGTAATTAAGGGTGGTGCAACGGTTTTGGCTAGATCGTCAAAAGTTTAGAACTGCAAAAATTATTATTAAGGTCAGACGACGTGTTGATTATTTTTGAAATTTTCAACTGCCTGATAATATACCAAATAAAAAATCATTATTTATTATCAGTTTTTTTAATGATTAAAATTTTAAAAATATATATGTATGTGCCAAATTTTTTTTATCAGCAATTCAAGTGCATATTCAATAAGATTATACATAATATTGCATACTCTAGTATCTTGCACAAATGCCTGGTAAGGTACCCTAATTTTTGGCAAGAAAGCTTGTCAAAGTAGTAGTAAATCAATAACAAATTCTTGGAAAAATTAATATAAAATTGCGGAACGTGTCGTCTGACCTTAAATAAATCCTACAATAGTTATCCTATATTGACTGCATTAAAATGTAATGTCAACGTCGAGAGTTAAATTCATAATACCAATATTGCGGATGAATTGAACTTGACAAAAATACTTTTTAAAGCTGCTTGGTCCGATTTTATATCAAATTTTGGGTACGCTTTTAAACGATGGTTAAGTTAAGTATGTGTATAATAATAGACATTGCTGTAATTTTCCAGGTCAATTAAGCCAAATTTCAATGAAAAAAATTATGTACAAAATGTGTTAACAAAACAAGCGATAGAAAAGGGAGTCGCGTTATTTCGCCTCATGTTAAAATTCGCCCCTGACGTATAGACCGGCATGGTTGTATTACGATTTCGACATCGCTATAAATAAAGGTAATAATGTTCAGGTAAATAAAAAAAAACGTGTACATTTTGTTCGCTAATATTTGCTAAGTTTGCTTTGTTTAAATCGATGCATAACATGCGGGTTGATTAAACCCAATCATCCGGGGGACGAAACCAAACGGTTCCCTTTTCTAAACATTTGGTTTGTTTTTTCGTTTAGCCAAAAAGAAATTATTTTATTTA
The DNA here is from genome assembly GCA_020458035.1 of Magallana ariakensis. Classification (NCBI taxonomy): domain Eukaryota; kingdom Metazoa; phylum Mollusca; class Bivalvia; order Ostreida; family Ostreidae; genus Magallana; species Magallana ariakensis. Next base: position 15,026,612 of record CM035815.1, read on the forward strand.
CTTTAAATATTTCTAACTTTGAAAGGAGACCGATTCTGCTGGTGTAAATAGGAGAAAGTCCATAACTTTCAAAGATAATTGGTTTGTATGGAAAATTATTTGATACTGTAAAAACCAAAAAATCGGACCAAGCAGCTTTAATTTTAATGCATATTATGTAATAACCATCGATAATATCAATAAATTGAATGACTTGCAAAAATCTGACTAGCAAATGCCTTCAAATATTATTTATAATTAACTGTACAGTATAGGTGTGGCAATATCTGCAATCCATACGCCAAGATTGAGATTACTATAGTAACAATAAAATGCTTTCTTCAGCGTTTCATGCAGTTATGAAAGTAGCTAGCATTGCATTAAAATACGTAAAATTTTCTTGAAATAATTCTAATTTTTGAATCTAATAAAGAAATATCGATAAGAATAAGTTTAAGTACCTAAATTGTTATTTTTGTCGATCAGAAGGACCGGACAATAGTTCCACGCTTAATAGGGTGGAGATGTATAATAATATACATTATACATAATAATAAACATTAATAGATACTAGTTACAGAGCGTACAGTTCTTTGCTATAATATTTATAATAATAATAATATAGATTAAACTTCTCCTTAGAAATCTGACATCAGCCCGTGCAAGTCCGTCTGTTGAGTTCCTGCTCTCAATGTAGCTAAGTTTTGATAGATCAAGAAAAACGAAAAAAAGGATATCATTGAACGATGTAAGCATTATTTATTACTGCTACTTGAATTTAAACGTTGGCATTCAATGAGCATAACAACACATTTTAAAAGCTAAAGGAATGGTTATGCGTACATTCATACACAGACAGGTCAATTTTCTGGATCGCGCATATTGCAGTCTTGTCAGTTTTTATCTGAATTACAATCGAGGAAAACGTCTAGTGGATTTAATGACGTGTGTGATGTTGTGAAATAATGAGCCTGGCTCCGGGATCATGAAACGATCTTAAATTCGAGTCTGTATTTTGACTTGATTTTAAGATTTAAACTTAGCTAAGATTCCAAAGATATCTTAGCAAAGACTTAAGTGCTGCCATTTTGAACATACTTTGTAAGAATCTTCATACCCAAGTCTGCCTGATAGCAGTCTTAAAAGGGGCATGGTCATGATTTTGGTCAAAAATTATTTTTCCAATTTTAATGTTTACAATGTTTCAGCATTCGTTGGGTTATAAGCGAGTTACAGAGCGTACAGTTCTTTGCTATGTAAACAAAGCTTTTGTTTACATTTGAATGTTGATGTAAAAATTCCAATTTTAGACCTAAATTGAATGTGTAAAACGCTAGGAACTGTTTATGTATGCTTAAAATGAATAAGAAGATAGACAAATCAGCTTGAAAAAGATTTTATTTAAGGAATAAGAAATCATTCTTTGAGTATTATGAGGTGATAATTTCGGTCGGGGCGTGATCAAATACAATAAAGCCCGAAGGGCTTTATGATAGATTTGATCACGCCCCGACCGAAATTATCACCTCATAATATTCAAAGAACCATTCCTTATTACTTATATTTATATAATTTTAAGCCATCGTACGATTAAATATTTAACAAACCCCAATGGCGCCTCAATTTGGCGTCATGTGAAGTTATGGGTTATATAGTACAAAATCGATACGTAGTGTTATCACAGGCAAAGACACTGGAAAATGTAAATATACTGGTATATTGAACCTTTGTAAACAAAAACAGGGCACGAGCCTTGTTTACATGACATAGAATTGTGAGCCCTGTACTTGCTTATATAACTCTACAACTGACTCTCAAAGAAGGTGTTGCAGTTCCTATGCTAAATTTCCCTAAAGGAGTTGCAGATAATATGGAAAAATCATAGTTACAGAATTCGATGTAAATCTTTTTTTTTTGCATGCAACTTTGTACATAAAGAAGTGTAGAATTTTATTTGGAAAGTTTGTGCTGCCTTACTTAAGACCATGAAATAAATTTGAAAATGGTTACGCAGACAAATGTGGCAGAATTCACGCTATATAAAAGGGGAATCCTCATCATTGTGAAAAACTGCTTCCTTGAAACAAAATTAATTTAATCTTAACGTTTAGAGCAAGACATTTTCTCGAAAACTGCCATTTCTGATTTTTGTTTTAAAGAGGTATATTTTTAATAAATCTGACTTTTGGAAAAAATCATTGATACACTTGAAATTTGAAATTCCCCCTCCTTAATTCATGTCTAGAGTGATCAAGTGGTAACGCAGTTAGAACAGATGATTACCGTGTCTTACATTTTTAACTGGGTTCGAATCCCGAAAAAGTTGGAATTTTTTAAACATTTAATTTCTTTTAACCGCATGAAAAGATAATGTATATAGATAATTTAAGAATGTCAGAATAAAGTTATTTAAACTCTTATTAATGTAATATTTTGCATGCATGCTTATTTTTTTCAACATTACTGTGTGAAGTCACCGTTATAAACTTGATAAACATTTTCTTCTGAACAAGAGATTTTAAAACAATGTACTCAGTATGCATCAATGTAGAAATTTGATTTTGAAATAACCAGGTATGCTGGGCTAGGTTTCACAAAACTATCATAAGATCTATCATAAGATCTATCTTAAGATTGTCATAAGATCTGACTTATGACAATCATAAGATATATCACTTCTGTTTCACAAAACTATCTTAACAGTTAGAAATCTTATGATCAATCTTAAGACAGACTGTATGATTGCATATACAAAGTTTTTATTGCGAATTATAATATACCTGGACAGAGTTTGTTTTCTTTTTGTTTCAATATTTTGAGATTTCAAATAGGACACTTGTCTATTTACTTAATAAAGGCATGAGTGGATCCAGAACATTTTTCCAGGAGGATCCGAGGGAAAATTTTGCTTTTCGGTGGGAGGGGGGGGGGCATGGCCTATTTTTGTTATTGATACCATGAAAATTAAACAAGTTTGAATTTTCCAGGGGGAATGGGGACCGGACACCCCTCCCCTCCAGAACCACACATGATAGTTCAGCAAGTTTTATACTTTGAAACAATATGTAATTTTTTGCCAAATGAATATCTTTTACGAGGGCGGGGTTTTATGATGACTAGAAAAAATGAGGTGTTATATTTACAATCAAATCTAGTAATATAATTTCCTATATAATAATATGTATTAAGTTATTAATATCATATTTTATAAATTAAAGCTTTTAAAGCAATTATCATGATCAGTGCACCTAAAACTCATCTTTAGGACACCGACACTTCTTTCAATAGGAATTCTCGCCCTAGCATGGGCCTCGTTATACGCTAGTTTATGGGAGTTGCTTATATTCAGTACAGTCAGGTGTTAATAAATGATAGCTTCTGTTTATATCACCATTCTCAAACAAGAGGCCCATGGGCCACATCGCTCACCTGAGCAACAACAGACATAATAAAATCAGCTTTATGGAGTCATATACAAAATATCTGAACAATGTCGTATAATAGATCCTGTATAAAAAAAAATTCCCCTGCATATTCTTATGTTTATCATTGAGCCCCTTTGTAACAAGATGATTTTACATCATATCACATATTTAGCATTGCAGCTCTCGAGAAGATGTTCAGACTTAAACAACTGTTCATATATGGATTATAAACCTACATCAAACTTTGAACCCCTTGTGAGGTCTAAGAATTGTCCAGGGGCCAGAGTCTAAACAATTTTAAAAAATCAATGCTTGCATATAAGTAAAAAAAACCATATATAAAAACATTTGAGTTTTTGAGAACAATTTAAATGTTTTCCTTTGTAAAATTGCCCCCCCCCCCCCGCCATGTGGCCTAACCCAACTCATGAAAAATCATTATCCCTGGGGGTAGGGTGGGGTCACAATTGGAAGGGGTGTCAAATTTTTACATAGGAATATATAGGGAAAAATTTTCTAAAACACAAATTGTCTAGAAGAGCTCTAACTTTAGTCAGTTCAGTCTTCAAACAGTCTAGATTAAAATTTGTCAAAATCATATTCAAACAATTTGAATCTTCCCTACCTGAGGATGCTTCCACACAAGTTGCAGCTTTTCTGCCCAATCAGTTTCTGAGAAGAAGATTTTTTAAAGATTTTTCTCTATATATTCAAATGAGAGAATTCGACCACCCTCCCCCACTGTGGCCCCACCCTAACCCTCGGGATCATGATTTTATCTAACTTGAATCTACCCAAACCGAGAATGCTTTGACACAAGTTAAAGCTTTTCTGGCAGATCGGTTTCTGAGAAGACGATTTTTAAAGATTTTTCTCTATATATTCCTATGTAAAATTTCGACCCCCTATTGTGGCCCCACCCTACCCCTGGGGATCATGATTTGAACAAATTTGAATCTACACTACCTTAGGATGCTTCCACAAAACTTTCATCTTTCCTGGCTGATCAGTTTCAGAGAAGAAGATTTTTAAATATTTTTCTCTTTATACTCCTATGTAAAATTTCGACCCCCTCCCCCATTGTGGCCCCACCCTACCCCTGGGGATCATAATTTGAACAAAACTTGAACCTACACTACCTGAGGATGCTTCCACACAAGTTACAGCTTTTCTGGCTGATTAGTTTCAGAGAAGAAGCTTTTTAAAGATTTACTCTATATATTCCTATGTAAAGATTCGACCCCCAATTGTGGCCCCACTCTACCCCTGGGGATCATGATTTGAATAAACTTGAATCTACACTACCTAAAGATGCTTCCACACAAGTTACAGCTTTTCTGGCTGATCAGTTTCAGAGAAGAAGATTTTTAAAGATTTACTCTATATATTCCTATGTAAAAATTCGACCCCCTATTGTGGCCCCACCCTACCCCTGGGGATCATGATTTTAACAAATTTGAATCTACACTACCTGAGGATGTTTCCACACAAGTTTCATCTATCCTGGCTGATCAGTTTCAGAGAAGAAGATTTTTAAAGATTTACTCGATATATTCCTAGGTAAAAAAACTGGCATCACAAACTGCCATAATGTAAGAGAAGTTCATCATTATTCGGAGATTTTGTAAGAATATGAGTCCCGTCTATCGCACTGTCCACTACAAAAATTTAGATTATTGGGAATGAAAATTTGTACATGACGATTGACAAATTTTGATCCCCAATAGTCTAATTTTTGTAAAGAACAGCACCAATGATACATGGGAAATTAGCAATGCGAGAAAATCCCCTGATGGTGTCATTTATATACGAAAGACGAATAGGGCCACATAAAAAAATATTTTTATCTCGTAATTACGAGATCTTTTCTCGTAATTACGAGATAATTATCTCGTAATTACGAGAAAAGATCTCGTTATTACGAGTTAATTATCTCGTTATTACGAGATAATTATCTCGTAATTACGAGAAAAGATCTTGTTATTACGAGATAATTATCTCGTTATTACGAGAAAAGATCTCGTAATTACGAGAAAAGATCTCGTTATTACGAGTTAATTATCTCGTTATTACGAGTTAATTATCTCGTTATTACGAGAAAATATATTATAATAAAATACATAACAGTTGTTATTTGATTTATTATTGTGAAAAAATACATACACAATAAGTGTTCCTCGTTTACCGGAATCCAAGCTTCCAAGTCGATTGCTTCAGCCTTTCAGTCTATTTTGGATTTTTTCCAGAAACGTTTATTCTATTTTTATTATTTTTAAATAACAACGATCATAATTTATTGATTTCCACATAAAATAATCGGATTTGATATTTTATCTTAAATGAATAAGTGGAAAGAACTTCGTGTTATTTTCAACGTATATTTCAACTCGACTCCGAAGTAAATACCAAGTAGTCCTAGTCATAAAAACACAATTCCATTAGTTACAGAGAACTATTAGTCATTTAATTTATTTATCAATCTGCTTTGCTCCTTCTTTTGAATTTTTCCTTTTAACATTCTTAATTTATGTTCATTCATTTTACATAAAGAGACTTAGACAGTTTATGTAGAACAATGAAATGCATCATTTTATATAGATCTTTTCTCGTAATAACGAGATCTTTTCTCGTAATAACGAGATAATTAACTCGTAATAACGAGATCTTTTCTCGTAATAACGAGATAATTAACTCGTTATAACGAGATAATTAACTCGTAATAACGAGATCTTTTCTCGTAATTACGAGATCTTTTCTCGTAATTACGAGATCTTTTCTCGTAATAACGAGATAATTATCTCGTAATAAAGAGATCTTTTCTCGTAATTACGAAATAATTATCTCGTAATAACGAGATAATTAACTCGTAATAACGAGATCTTTTCTCGTAATTACGAGATCTTTTCTCGTAATAACGAGATAATTATCTCGTAATTACGAGAAAAGATCTCGTAATTACGAGATAAAAATATTTTTTATGTGGCCCTATTCGTCTTTCGTATTTATACCTCTATCATCACGTTGGAATTTAATATGATTTGGACTTAAAGCTACTAATGCTGATGATACAGCATTTACTATTCTTGATACACTAGCTTTGCTTATACCGTGAAGATCACCGGTAACGGTTTGAAAATTCCCATTGGCATAAAACTTGACTGCCACCATGATTTGCAGTGATGGGGGAAGGGGAGGGCATGCGACCTTCTAGTAGGGTGTTCCAAACGTACACTGAACTCAGCACATAAATTCAAAATCAAATGACGTTAAAAATTATCCATGATATATTCATCATTCATATAGCCTAAGGGGTTGTTTCTATCTCTAAATACCCGTTCTCTCCTTAAGAGCCTTCTGTGTTGAACCAAATTATAGACTGCCGCCATGTTAAGTTTGGACTTAAGACATGTATTTGGTTGTCATAAGATTATGACAGATCTTAAGATAATCATAAGATATGACAGTTTTGTGAAACGGCTATGATGAAATCTTATGACAAAGTTTGGTCTTAAGATAGACCATAGTCATAAGATAGTTTTGTGAAACGGGCCCCTGGTTTCAAAGATACATGTACATGTAGAGGTTGTTAAAAGTAAACAAACTTATTTTAAAAAATTTGAATCGGTAATGAAGCAATAGGTTAATGAAAATATGTACGGATAATTTTTTTCTACATTTTTATCTAGACTTAGCGTTTATTTAGATTCTATAGAAACATAGGCTGATTATAATTACAACTCTGACGGTTTTGAAGAGCCAGAATCAGATTTATTCATGTAGCTCAAGAATGATATCTTAAACACGCTGGGCAGTAGAAATCAAATTGATATATGCACCCCTGCGAATGTTATTGTCATTTAAATTTAGACCACGTGGTTTTATTTGACCCTTTCAGTTTCGCAGTAAAAACCGTGCCTCTTGTTTATAGTCTATTTCCTAGAATCTATGTACTTGTAATCAAATATAAAATCTAGACGTTTATTGATTTTAGACTTTACCTCCATTAATTGGTGGATAAAATGAGTTCTAGAAATAAATGTGACAATAGAAAATTTAGGTTTTTTTCTGCCGTTGCAACAATTAACATGCTTAGTAGCGATCCACCCTAGGGAATAATTTTCGATCCGCGCCTAACCTAGTAATAGCATCAATAGTGAAACAGACATTACTATTTTATGCAGAATGTTACTTCAAAATGGCTCGATATACTAAGTTTTTTTTCAAAACAGACACCAATTCTTTTTTTCAAAAGCATGGTATTAAACACCAAAAGCACAAAACGTTGCTATGATTTTATCAAGCAACCCAATTTTTACATTTTCAACCACGTGTAGAGTGGTTGAACACGAACGAACACTCTTTTCTGAATATCTTCGTTTAGTTTAAATAACCACTAGATGATGAATAAAACATATATCTTAATAGATTTTTATGTTTTAACATAAATCTAAGTATGGTATGATATGAAAAACGGCCTGTACTTACGTATTTTGAGAATATTATCCGAACACTTATACTTCCGATTGAATTTTCACAGGAACTGAACAAATCTCGGCGAAGTCTCGTGAACTTTCATTCGAGCACCTCTGGATTTATTACATACTTAGCAACGATAAAGAAAATATTCCGAACACATTCGCAGGGGTGATATATAAACATCCGAATACAAAATATATGGTTATCTTTCTAACTGTAATCGGTGGTTGCCGTGTTCGATAGAAATGCGCGTAAAATATTTGTTTATTTTGCCTACATACGCGCTATTTAAATATAGTCGTCTACGTAATGTGTCTATATTTAGATATGGATCTTTTAAAAGCGATAAGGATATTTAAAGGTCCTTTCCACGTTAGGAAATAGTCCCGCTGTTTTGCAACACCTTCTTTCATTTGATCATTAGAAAAGCATCCATTTCCTAAAGCATTGTAAATGATAAACACAAAAACAGGATTTTACCAAAATCGTGACCATGCCCATTTAAGACTAATCTTAAGATTTAGGTGCACATTTTTAAAGAACTTCAGTCAGAGATGTAAGACAGTTCCATGATCGCTGAGCTCAAAACGAAAACACGGTACACATGGTGAATGATCAGTAGGCCTGCTTGGGAGGCATCAACATGTTTACATGTACATACATGCTAACATCTACATTAGGTTAAACGCGATTCACTACTCAGTGTGTGAATTATTTTGCCACCTACAATTAATTAACAAGAAATAATAAACAAAGACTTTAAATGTTTACGTCTAATGTATATTTTCTAGATCTCTATCTTTTACGTAAGTTTGTAAAAGAAGTTGTGATATGAAAAATAATTTATTTTGAATACATATAGATTAGTTTGAATGAAAATTTAAATTTTTCCTTTTTGTATATATCAATGGAAATCCAATGCATATAATACAATGTAAAGCAACATATTATAACTTAGTTTAAGAACAGATAAAACGACATTTATGCCGATTACAGTGGTCTAAAAATTCGTAACAGCACAGGAAGAAATCAATACGTTAATACTTTCATCACGATATCTACAGTAATCCAAAATGATTATAAAAACAATTTTTGTTAACAAAACTAATATTATACTATTATATAGACGGTATTATAAGAAAATACACATAGCACATGAAAATTAACAGATTGTCAAAATCCAGCAAAGTTTGTTATACAAGTGTTAACCAGCCAAGAAATAAATAGACATAAATATTATGCAAGTATAAATGGCAAAAAAAAATGGTTTCCAAACATGGCATTTCATATATGTGTGATTGTGTTTGAGCATCTTTTTTCCCGAACAAGAAATGCATCAAATAGTATTTCTAAACACACCATGATAGCTCTGCCCACATTACATGATAAAAGTTTTTATGCAGAGAAAAGAGGAGTGCGAAAAAATAGGACACACTTTAAAATTGATTTAAAGTTTCAACATCCGTATGTACATCCGTAATTTTACTTTTGTGAAAATAAACCTCAGCTCAAAATATAAGCATATAAAATGTAAATTTGAAAACCTCTGCATACATTTTAAGATCGAAATACGGTTTTAAAATATTCAACTCCACAGTTTTAATAAGAAGTGTGCTTGATTCTAAAGCAGTAATTTCTATCTTACTTTTGAGAGACATTATAGTTGAACTCCTCTGAAAATAATTAACATATGGTAACACTTAACACATCATTGCTCTCTAAATAAAAATTAATATCAACATATTTTTACAACGGTAAAACGTGTCCCCTCGTGACAACAGGTCCCCCATCATGAAGTATAACCGCTGGCCAGGCACATACGTCTACTCTATCTCCCGTGTGCCCAGTACACCTAAAGTTCGATTTATTGACGGTACTGTTCCTTTCTGCAAAGACTAACTGCATTGGAGGAGTCTGGGCGCACATCAGCCAACAAAGTTCAACTGTTGCATCGATAAAAGGGTATATTTTCTCAAGTTTCGAATGTCGGAGTTCCTTTTGAAGGAAGGTTCTGTGCTTACAATATTCCTTGTATATCTTAAATGAATCAAAAAACTTTGACTGGACCATGAATTTGATCTACTGAAAACGCTCTATTTGAAATATCAGCTCCGCAGTTTGTTTTAAACTTGGCTTAAAACCAAACGGCATATATTGTGTATTCATTTACTTTGCTAAATAAAATATTTGAAATCTTACCATTGTTAATCCTAAAACTGAATGGATGGCGTTTCCTTTTTGAAACTCAGATGCACTTTTTTCACACATCCAACTCAACATTTTATCCCCTTTCCCAGCACCAACGTAAGCCTGAATATAGTACATGTAGTTAAAATTGCAAATTTGGCAACAATAACATGAACGAACACACAGATATGTTAATCTACTATCAGTATAAGCACACCTTCTTGTCCTCTACAAATCTGGGATCCTTGATTTGTGTCTCTAGCTTTTCTTTGATATTCAAAATCTGTTGTTGTAAGGCATTTTTACAAAACTTGTACACATCCTGTCAGAAAAAAGTACATCTACACTCAGAAATAGAAGAGTCACGTTTGGAATGTAAGGTTTTAGCAGACCATGATCAACAAGGCACTCTTAAATCTGGGAAATACTGTAAACATACTATATTTAGCATGTACGATATTTGGCGGAATGATTCTTCAACAAGTTAACGTGGATTTAATTTAGCGCATTTATGAATGTACCTATCTACTTATAATGTTTTGATATATATTTATACTTTATCTACTAATATATTTCACATTTGGCAATGAACTTGATTTAGCGGACGCGTTTTCCACCAAAAACGCTAAATAGAATACACAGCCAAATGTAATACGTTTACAGTAGACTGTAACAGCAATCATCTTGGATTTAGCTTTTATGTTAGAAATTGTATAGCATTCTGATATTATTTCCAACATACTATGAACTTATCCTTGACTTAATCATTAGGTGTAAACTTATTAAATATCATATTAACAGACAGTTGTTTAACACTACTTTATGCTGAAAAAGATTAAAAATTTTACCAGAATTTCCACATCCTATATTTTACATGTCAACTTAGCTAAGCAAAATTTCTATAACTGAATCCTACTAAAATAAGTATACATATTATATAACACTTTAAAATTTGAAGATGATGGCCAAACAAACTTAAAACTTTTTTTTTTGTTGTTGATGATTTATATTGTAGTCAATAAAAATTCACTACATATAATTATTTGGTCAGTGAATTCATTTTACCTTCAATCAAAGGCCTGAAGGCCTGAGCGGCGCATCACATTGAAGGTAGCTAAAAACATCACTACAAGTTGTTAAATATCGCCATTCTACACATGGGGAAGGTGGCGCGCTTTTCCTCATTCAGTTAAACGTCTTATTCGTTTTATCAAGTGATAAAATATGAAATCTGTTCCTAGCTATAGGAAGACAGCCACTTACTCTCATTTTGATATAAATATTTTATATACGAAATTATTACTTTTTTACCTCCGATATTCAAACAATTAACGTCACCGCTGTTAAATTGAAGTACGAACTGTTGTTATGCAAATTATCTCATCGGTTGACTGGTCCTCTGTCCCTATCGTACGTATATCGCATTGCAGGCATTGCCAGTCCATCTCATCTGCGTATTAATCTTTGTTTTGATCTTTCATTGATGTTGATGTTTTTTCAATGTGTAAAGGAAATATCTGTTGTAATGATTTGTTGATATTTTTAAAACGAATACTGAATATATGTTCCTGGTTGAAAATACGTAACAATCAGAACGGCACTATATATTTATTGGCGCATTGATACTTGTGTTCTATGACGCCGCTTGTATATAAGCCGAGAGAAGTGAGCTGACAGCAATGAGGCTACATCGCTGATAGCGATGCGCCTCAATGATTCATTGACAACAACACATATTTGAAATTAAACAATATCTATAAAAATCTAAAATATGCTAAAAACAAATTACTTACCTTGACAACCTCTATTAGAATAATATAAATTTCCCTTTCTGAAATTGTTGACTTCAGTTTTTCATGCGCATCTGACCACTCATTGTCAAAAAGTTGTTCAAAGCGTTCCCCTATTTTTGTTGGACGGTTCTTGTCACTCAGATCAGCTATATTAGGATTGTTATGCATCAAACTTCTACTTGCAGCTTGACTCAATCTGTAAATAAATAAATTGTCAAGTTTTAGGTATTATGCTAAATTAAACCTCAGTTGGATATGACCTTGCCCTCTGTATAATATCATACCTAGTTGTCAGGTCTTCTATTTCTGAGTTCTTAATTCTCAGTTGATCCTTGAGCTTGTCTATCTCCTGCTGTAGGGCGAATTCTTTACTTTCATCAGAATCACGTCTCCTTTGACCAAAGTCTTGTTCCTTGCTGTAATGGGACCCTGCTCTGCCTAGCATCCCTTTTACATCACTGCCTGATTTTGCCTCTACTTTTTTATCTCTGTACTGACGTTGCTCCTCTTCTTTTGAGATCCTCTCCTTATTTGATGGGACAGTGCTTGATTCCCTTTCAACACTAATTAAACTTTTGTGCTGGGTTTGCGAATTCTTTGTTTCATAATTCACTTCCAGAGGCTCTGCTGAAATCTACAATGAATTGATAGTTTCCTATATCACCATACTACATACTTTACATTAACTCTCTATAATATATAATACATGCTAAATCATTGTTACTTAACATATTCCGATACCTGTGTAAAGTTATCTTTGCTTTCATAAAGAACCTCTGAATGGAGCATGGATCCATATTCAATCAGGGCAGATTCACTTCCCTCAATTCCTTCCTTCTGAGCACGAAGAAGAACTGCATGAAGAGGCCTGCTTGGTGTTTTATCATCCACATATGTTCTACTTCCTCCACGAGATCTCTCTTTCCATGCAACTTTTCTTGACCTCTATTGAAAATGAAATTTCTAAATTTTCTTTAAAAAAATTTCCTACATGGTACAAATGCCAAAATATTGTGTATTTCAAATCATTATTAAGTGGTATAAATATAAAGTAAAATTTTATCTATGTTCACAAAGGAATATCAATATGGTACTGAAAATGTTGGCAAAAGTTAAATGTACACAATATCATAAAATCTGATCATATTATTGATACAATATACATGTACATTTATATCAAATTTCATAGCAAAAGCTCAAAGCATTTTTTTAAAGATATTATCCTATTTACACAGACATTCTAAGAATTTATGACCTTTGACCTTTTGACCTCAAAATCAAAAATACAGAATGACAGACAAATGGATGTATGGGCAAACAGACAGATTCAACCCTAATTAATGAAAACCCAAAAAGTACAACGAAAACATCATGAATTCGACCGATAACTATTGTTCATGTACAGTATGTATGTGCGATACAAGTGACATCTCAATAATTCATATATCTGTTAACTCTAAAGTGGAAAATTCATATCAATATCCTCATATAAACTTAATTGACTTAAGATTTTGAAACAAAAATAATTTCTAGAAATAGTTCAGATAAACATAGTACATTCATGTAAAATATGATCTATTGGGCTAATATTGATAGAGTCAATCAGGCCTGTGCAAAAAATTTTAAAAATCTGCAACAATGCATAAGTTATTACCAAATTTTCATCTTGGGCAATCTTTTCCTCAATCTCCTGTAGCTTCCTGAATTCCCCCAGAGCTTCCTTGTAAAATTCATGGGGAATATATTTTTCCATGCTATGAATAATGTCGTTAACACTCATTTGCACCGATGGAACATGGACAATTGGAGCTATACTGTCCATCCTTGGCCTACTCTCACTCTGAAATTGAATAGAAACATACATGTAGTATAAAAAAAAAAGTTTGGTTGAAGTTCTCCATTTTCTTATTTTCTAAGTCATTTAATCCATAAAGGACCAAACACTTTTCTTGCAAAGAAAGAGTTAGTCTTAACAAGAGGCCTATAGGCCACATTGCTCACCTGAACAACAGTTAGAATCTACACTATTTGAGGATTCTTGCATAGTAATCTCACAAACTGTAGCATCAACATAGTTCTAGAGAAGAAGATTTTTAAACATTTTCCATATATATTTCTCTGTTTAAATTTTGAACCCCTCTTTGGGCCCCAGTATTAGTCCGGTGGTCACAGCTTTATAAATTTAGAATCTACATTTTTTAAGGATGCTTGAGTAGTAATCTCACAAATTGAAGCATGGTAGTTTTCCAGAGGAAGCTTTTTAAACATTTTCCCTCTTTATTTCTATGTTAAACTTTGAAACCCTTCTGGGGCCCCAGTATTAGATCGAGGGTCAGGCTTTTATAATTTAGAATCTGCACTATTTGAGGATGCTTATGTAGTAATTTGACAAATTGAAGCATTGTAGTTCTCGAAGAAGATGTTTAAACATTTTAACCTATTTATTTCTACGTTAAACTTTGAACCCCTCTTGGGGCCCCAGTATTAATCTGGGGTTCTTAATTTAACCAATTTAGAATCTACAATAGCCACGGATAATGGCATAGTAATCCCACAAACTGTTGCACTGTAGTACATCTTCAGAAGAAGATTTTTAAACACTTTCCCCATATATTTCTATGTTAAACTTTGAACCCCTTCTGGGGCCCCAGTGTTGGCCTGGGGGTCACGGCTTTTACAATTTAGAATCATCACTATTTGAGGATCCTTGCATAGTAATCTCACAAACTGTAGTTCTCGAGATGAAGATTTTAAAAGTTTTTGGTCCGGGGGTCACGATTTTTACAATTTAGAATCTTAAGTATATTTACAAGCCTTTGTGTAAATATTGGCATTTCTGGGGCATTAGTTCTTGAGAAGAATATTATTAAACATTTTTCCTAGTACGTAATTCTATGTTAAACTTTGAACTCCATCCGGGACCCCAGTTTTGAACCAGGGGTCACAATTTTTACAATTTAGAATCTTCACTATATATTTATTTTATATATATATTTGTGTAAATATTGGCATTTAATGTACAAGCTTTTGTGTAAATATTGGCATTTCTGGTGCAGTGGTTCTTGAGGAAAAGATTTTTAAACATTTTTACCATGTATTTCTATGTTAAACTTTAAACCCCGTCTGGGTCCCCCAGTTATGGTCCGGGGTCACGAGTTTTACAATTTAAAATCTTCACTATATTTACAAATTTTTGTGTAAATATTGGCATTTCTGGTGCAGTGGTTCTTGAGGAGAAGATTTAAAAACATTTTTCCTATGATTTCTATGTTAAACTTTGAACCCCGCCTCATGGGCCCAAGTTTTCGTCCGAGGACACGATTTTTACAATTTAGAATCTTCACTATATATTCAAGTTTTTGTGTAAATTTTGGCATTACTGGTGCAGTTGTTCTTGAGGAGAAGATTAAAAAACATTTTTCCCATGTATTTCTATGTTAAACTTTGAACCCTGCCTCATGGGCCCAAGTTTTCGTCCGAGGACACGATTTTTACAATTTAGAATCTTCACTTTATATTCAAGTTTTTGTGTAAATTTTGGCATTTCTGGTGCAGTTGTTCTTGAGGAGAAGATTTAAAAACATTTTTCCCATGTATTTCTATGTTAAACTTTGAACCCTGCCCGGGGCCCCAGTTTTGAACCAGGGGTCACAATTTTTACAATATAGAATCTTCACTATATATATATACGTTTTTGTGTAAATATTGGCATTTTTAGTGCAGTGGTTCTTGAGAAGAATATTTTCAAACATTTTTCCTACATATTTCTATGTTAAACTTTGAACCCCGCCTGGAGCCCCAGTTTTGGTCTGGGGTATCAATTTTTATAATTTAGTGGTTCTTGTGAAGAAGATTTTTAAAGACACACACCCTATACTCATTGTTTCGTAATTTTCTCCCTTTTTAAAAGGGTTTAGCCCTTTATTTTAACAATTTAGAAGCCTCATCCCATAAGGATGCTTTATACCAAGTTTGGTTAAATTTGGCCCAGTGGTTTTAGAGAAGAAGTCAAAAATGTGAAAAGTTTACAATGGACAAAGGATGATCAGAAAAGCTCACTTGAACCTTCAGTTCAGATGAGCTAAAAACTCTTACATTTGAAAATTATATTCTTACATTTTAAAATTTCCATGATATACAATTATATCATTAAATTGTGACTGATCAGTACCTTCTTATTTTCCATTCCATTAAATAACATTTCTAGGTGCAGGAGAGAACAATATTCTGATGTTGCTCTATTACTAAATCGAGTTTTATCATCTATTGCAGTCTGAAGAAGAATGAATAATGGTCTTCCTGAAAATGGCATAGATTCCAGTATGTCTGTTCTTGCTTGTAAGCATTGTTCATACCATTCATTTTTTTGTCCATGGGAAAGGAAAACCTTATGAAATAAAGAAATGTAGATAATTTATATTCTTTAGTTTTAACCGCTTTTAACTCTTGTCTTCAAATTGTTCATAGTTTGCAAGGTTTATTTATATGGTAATGATTTTTAAAATGACAGTTCCATTACGGTCACCTGCAGATCTTGAGCAACAATGTCTACATTTGTTACTTTGACAGTCAAGTATATTGCTATTTAACAAATAAGCTATGAACAAAGAAGTGCCTAGATCCATTTAATTTTTAAGACTTAATAATAGTTTTCATGCAGTTTATTATGATAAAAGTTAAATAGAAAATTATACTGTATTTCTCGAAGATTGTAAAAAAAAATCACCATTTCTTCCCTGCTGGAAAATTTTCTAACATAAGTTTTGAGTTGTTCGAGTTCTTTTTCAGCATTTTCTATGAGTTTACTTTGATACTTTTTGCTACATTGTTTAAAAACTCTATCTATATTTTCTGTTGAGAGACATAGTGACTTTGATGAACTTGATGTTGAATTAATATCCCCACTTCTCGCAACACCTGAGGCTGGCATAGAATGACTTTTCTGAAGAAAAAAAATGTGATGATAGTTAGATGTTTTAATATAAATAGAAAATGTTGACAATACCCCAATACCCCCCCCCCCCACCCAATAAAGACAATTGCTGTCTCTCCACCAAATTTGAGTTCATTTATCATATTCTCTCAAAACCTGGCAGTTTATAAGGACAGACAAGCAAATATAATCAAGGAGGATATACTAATTCAGATATTGTAAAAATAATAATGAAAAGTATTCAAAGTTTTTTAGAAACTAGAGTCAGAGATGAAGCAAATAAACTGTAACCAATTTAAGATCACATTTTGCTGTGCTTAAATGGCTAAGAGTTTACTGTGTTAAAAAGGATACATTTTCTTTGCATTGATTTTGTGAGCACTAGTATTTTATGATCTGACAAATTCAATTTTTGAAAGAAACAGTAATAGCATAATAAGCTCTATTACCGGTGTCATATTATACATATATTATATGCATATGTCTTCTAGGCAACGGGCGACATAACACTCCAGGGATTTCCTATCACCAAGGGACAAATATTCTGGTATTGTCGCCCAAGAAGACATGTAATATATGTTATATAACATTATTAAAAACATAAAAATCAGTTGATTTACCTCATTAACAATTAAGTGTATTTTATTAACGTATCTTCATATCTTACAAATCAATATAAGATGTTTTCTAAAATGTCAATTGGTGCTTTCAATAAGTAGATAATTTTTCAAATTAAACAATTAAAGTAAGTTCCTCTGAATAGCAGACGCTGTCCTGACATTTTGATTTTCAAGGAAATGTTAAATTAGCTAAATTTCGAACCCGACATAATAATATGCAGAGTTATTGAAATAAGTAAACAATTAATTTCAGGAGGGCAATATAACTATTTCCTGTGAAATACAACTTTTTCGGAATGGCAATATAACCATTTCCTGTGTGTTTCAGCAATTTTCAGGGCATAGAAATAAAATTATCTCATTTGTGACATAATGAGAAAACTTATTCCAAAAATGTTGTATAATATTTTAATACCACGAAATATTGAACCCTGATTCAATAAATTACGCGATATTATGAACCAGGGTTCGATATATCGCTGCGAAATATTAAACCACCCTATAAAAAATTGAACTCCAGGTTCAATATATTATGGCCGCAATATATATTGAACCCCCATCCTATTTCCAATTCCAATTGGAAAGGGGGTTCAATAGCATGGTCGCAAATTATTGAACCCCAAATCCTTTTTCCAATTCCAACTGATGAAGGGGTTCAAAATATTATGGCTGTGATATATTGAACCCCCCTCCTTATTACAATTCCCATTGGAGAGGGAGTTTAAAATATTATGGCTGCAAAATATTGAATCCTATTTCCAATCCCACTGGAGAGGGGGTTCAAAATATTATGGTGTAATATATTTTAAATCTCATTGGAGAGGGGGTTAAAAATATTACGGCTGCAAAATATTTAACTACCCTCCTATTTCCAATCCCATTGGAAACGGGGTTCAAAATATTATGGCTGCGAAATATTAGACCTCCCTCTAATTTTAATTCCCATTGGAGAGGGGGTTCAAAATATTATGGTTGCAATAAATTGAATCTTCCTCTGCTTTTCATTTGCTATTAGAGTGAGGTTCAAAATATTATGGCCCCGATATATTGACCCCCCCCCCCTCTGATTTCTTTGCTATTGGATAGGGTGTTCAAAATATTATGGCCTCGATATACATGTATTGAACCCCCCTCCTTTTTACAAATCCTTTTGGAGAGGGGGTTCAAAATATTATGGCTGTTATATATTGAACACCTTCTAATTTTTATTGCTTTTTGAAAGGGGGTTCAAAATATTATAGATATGATATATTGAACCCCCTCCTATTTATAAATCCTATTGGAGAGGGGACTCAAAATAGTATGGCTGCGAAATATTGAACCCCCCTCTGATTTTCATTGCTATTCTTTTTAATAGGGGGTTCAATATATTATGGCGGCAAAATATTGAACCCCCCCTCCTATTTACAATCCCCTTGAAGAGGGTGTTCATAATATTATGGCCATAAAATATTAAACCTTCTTCCTATTTCAATTCCCATTGAAGAGAGGGTCCAAAATATTAGGGCCACTATATATTGAACTCCCTCCTTTTTTCAATTCCCATTGGAGAGGGGGTTCAGAATATTGTGGCTGTGATACATTGAACCCCACTCCTATTTCAATTCCCATTGAAGAGAGGGTCCAAAATATTAGGGCCACTATATATTGAACTCCCTCCTTTTTTCAATTCCCATTGGAGAGGGGGTTCAGAATATTGTGGCTGTGATACATTGAACCCCACTCCTATTTCCAATTCCCTTTGAAGAGAGGGTTCAAAATATCATGGCCATGATATATTGAACCCCCAATCTATTTAAAATCCTTTTGGAGAGGGTGTTCAAAATATTATGGATGTGAAAATATTGAACCTTCTTCCTATTTCCAATCCCATTGAAGACAGGGTTCAAAATATTATGGCTGCAATATATTGAACTCCCTCCTTTTTTCAATAACCATTGGAGAGGGGGTTTAAAATATTGTAACTGCAATACATTGAACCTCACTCCTATTTCCAATTCCCTTTGGAGAGAGGGTTCAAAATATTATGGCCACGATATATTGAACCCCCTCCTATTTCAAATCCCATTGGAGAGGGGGTTTAAAGTTATAATGGCTGCGAAATATTGAACAACACAACATCCCCGCCCCCCCCCCCACACAATTAAATTACATATGGGGTTCAAAATATTATGGCCGCAATATACTGCACCCCTTTTATTTCCAATTGTAGAGGGGGCTCAAGATATCAAGTCTGTGAAATATTTTACATCCCCATAGATCTTATTAGCAACTTTATGGTTTTGGTATACTTGGTTAATCTATGGTTTGTCCTCAGGTGTGAGAAAAGGGGGCTTACACCTGCATGTGTACCGTGTATACACAGGGTTGGTAAACATTCAATTTCCATACAGCCTTTATGGTATCCCTATTATGTAATAACAGTAATGAGGGGGTTTAAAATATCATATTTACATCTACCGAGTATGATTCCCTCTATTTCTTATGGAAACTTATAGTTAATTCATAGCTCTATAGAACAGCTATGGAAACTAACAGGACTGAAATCTACATGCCCCGTTTATTGATTGGTCGAAACCTACAACGACCTAAGAAAAGTCACAGACTGCACGAAATATTCATGACGATGTCAGACTCAAACTCCCATAAGAGACGATTTGGCTGCATGTTTCTTTCAGCTAACGTACTGATGTACATTAACAGAAATTTAGTGAAGTTTACTTACTTTTAACAAACAATTTATTAATATGTTAAAAGATTGATGTAAATAAAAACAATAAAATGCTTTCTTTAATGAGGGTTATGAAGGTAGCGATCATTGCAGAAAAAAATTACATAACCCGCTAACGTGGGTAATGTATTTTTTCTGCAATGTCGCTACCTTCATATCCCGCATGAATCACCAAAGATAGCATTTTATTGTTTAAATGGCTGCACAATATATAATATTAAATCCTCCTCTAATTTTGAATTCCTACTTGAGAGAGCTAGGGTTCAAAATTTAATGGCCGTGAAGTTATAATAATTGCCCCCCCCCCCTTGATTTTCATAGCTTATATAAGAGGCGGTTCAAGATATATTATGTCAACTTCATGCCTACACATACAATAGACTCTAAATGGTTGTCATCAGGTGGAATAAAGGGGGCTAACTCCTGTGTACTGCGTATACACACAAATGACACATGTAGGTAAACATTAATCGGCTCCCTCATAGCTGACATGTATGGTATCCCTATTATGTAATACTGTGGTTTCATTAATATTCGTGGGTATCAATTTTCATGGATAAAGTGGAAATCACAGTTATCAATTTTCATGGATAAAGTGGAAATCACAGTTTTAAGGATACGTAAATTCGTGGCACATGATCCTATCAATACAAAATGTTAGTAGAAATTGTACCAGTACTTCAATGACCATTAAAATTCGTGGATCAACAGTAAACTTAAAAAAGAAATCTAAGAAAATTGGTATTCAACAAATATTGATGAAACAACAGTACAATTAAGGAATTGCAAATGGACTTGTGTCACTGATTTGGAAGAATACCATGATTTGTTCAACTTCCTAAGAAGACCAGATAAACAGAGAGATTGGCCTCTCCAATTAGAAATGGAAATAGGAGGGGGGTTCAATTTATAACGGCCATAATATTTTGAACCCCCTCTCCAATTAGAATCGGAGGGGGGGGGGTCAATATATCGCGACCATAATATTTTGAACCCCCTCTCCAAATGGAATTGGAAATGGGGGTGGAGAGGGGGGATTCATTATATTGTGGCCAAAATATTTTGAACCCCCTATCCAAAAGCAACAAAAATTAGAGGGGGTGGTCAAAATATCGCAGCGATATTTTGAACCCGCGTTCAATATATCACGGGGTTCAAAATATTATATGATACTGGTATTGAAAAGTTTGGGGTTCAAAATATTAAAATATTTTTAAAAAGCTATTAATAACCACACATAGACCAAACTTTACTGATGATGTACAGTTGTATAATTTTTCCATCAGTTAAATGTTGTAAATGTCAATCTAGTAACTAGGTCTTCTTGCATGCACATCCAGCACTCTTTCAGTTGAGCTAAAGGGTTAAACCACTATCCAATGCTATTAGGAATGCCATATACCTGACTCTACAGCGATTTTTCCATTACAAGATATGGCCTAGACAGGAATTATGCATTTTTTTTAACAATGACCTTGAACTTGCACAACTAAACCTGGGTCAAGTTCATGACACACCCTCAGGTCATAAGCAATATTATGAACTTTTTCTTTCCAATGACCTTGAACTTGTTCAAATGACCTTGGGTCAAAATCATGACAAACCTCAGGTCATAAGCAATCTTTGTGTAAAGTAAGAACTTTCAATGATTCTCCATAAGAAGTTGTATAATAGACTAGACACAAATTTTGCACTTTTCCTTCTAGTGACCTTGAACTTCCCCAAATGACCTTAAGTTAAAATCATGACACACCCTCAGGTGTTAAGCAATCTTTGTGTGAAATAAGAACTTCAAATGTTTCTCCGTAAGAAAGATAGAGACCAGTCAAGGATTTAGCACATTTCCTTACAGTGACCTTGTACTTGCCTAAATGACCTTGGGTCAAAATCATGACACACTCTCAGGCCATAAGCAATCTTTGTATGAAGTAAGAACTTCAAATGTTTCTCCATAAGAAAGATATGGACAGGACACGATTGCACAGACAGGCGGACAGGACGATTCCTATATACACCCCCCCCCCCAAACAAAGTTTGGACGGGGGGTATAATTATAACATATCAATTTGCTTTACAATAAGTACGGAATTCAATAATTCTTCATTCAACTTACATTGAATAAACACATTTAAATGTATCTATAGAAGTAGCAATGGCATCTATATAAAATATATGACTGGATTTACCTCTTTAACACGATTAAATGTCTCCAACATTAAAAATAATTCTTTTATTGCTTCCTGTGAAAAATCAACTTGGCGTCCCCATGCCAGCCCAAGAACTTCAGAAAGATCTGGTGCTATTTTGTGATGTGTTGTAGTAATGTGTTTAGGTTCAACTAAGGTTTTCTTATACCTTTCTTTCAGGGCTTGAAACTGTAATGAATAATAGATCAAGTTTAGTAAGTGAAAAAAAAGTTTAGAAATAATTTCTTATTTGAATAAGGATTTCTTGAACAAGTCTATATACAATTATTCATAAATTTGCAAGTCTATATACTGTAGATTCCTAATTAAATGCCAGGAATAAACATCAGTGTAAAATCGCAAGAAGCAACCCTCGCAGATTTTAAAATCTCGCTTTTATTTTTCAGACAGTTTAGAACTGTAGGAAATTATCACAAAAAAATTGGCTCTCGCCATTTTATATTCTTGCTATTTGATGCAAAACAGTGGAAGTGCGGAATTACGGGTAATTACTTGTGTAAAATAAGGAACCTATAGTACCTCAGGATAACTATTGAGTCCATGGCTCATAACCATATCATACTGCTTTTTGGCCTCTTTTAGCTTTCTGGCATCAACTTTCTGTGTTTCAAGTACATCTAATATATGTTTAATAGGGCACAATGGGATTTGTTTCTCTTTTAATTCCATTGCAACTTCTTTTTCTTTCTCAAATTTCTACAAATTTAAAAAAAATACCAGAATTAACATTTTCTTTTCTAAATTAATTACCATATTTATCTATTTCAAGCATCAATTATTTGTGGTTAATAAACAGAAATAATTTACAATCTAATTAAAATCAGGTCCTCGATCTGCTCCTTTTTATTTTATTTGTTGCTACACGAGGATCTCCTCTTGTAGCAACAATAGAAAAACAAGGAGCGGATCAAGGATCTGATTTTAATCAGATTGAAATATTTTATGTTATTATCTGCAATTATAAGATTTATCATAAAATAATGCATGCTTTAAGATAGTCGATATATTCATGATAAACATGTATACCGGGTAAATAAGATAAATATAAGATTGTTCATGATTTGTATATAATTGGTATATGATTTTTATCTGAGTTGTGAGATTTTTATTCCAAAGCCAAGATAATTTAATTAACTCACATGTTCATGAGTAAAGACTTTTATTAGGTAATGGTATTTTGGCCAGACATCAGACAGATCAACTTTCTTACTATCTTCTAGCTTCTTTAAAGCTTTAAATAGGGCCCCTCCAAGCTCTTGCTCTTCACTGGTCAGTTGGTCAATCGACTTTGTATATTTTGTTTTGTGCAACAGCTACAAATTCAGCAGAAAAAAATTACCAATGAAATATATACCATAAAAAATCTGTTGAGAAGAATTTAAGATAACATGTATATATGTGACATTAATACAGTATTTGTAAAATATTTCTACAGTATAATTCCATGTGTATATTTACACTGGTCATGGTTTGAGCTAAAAAAAAAAATTAATTTAAATCCTTTCTTTCTTTTTTTTTTTTTTTTTTTTTTTTTTTTATAAAATAATGTTTAAAAAGCTTTTAAACTATTTTAAACTAAGGTATTACTAATGAGAAACTAATATATTTATATATAATCCAGTTCCAAGCAATTCTAAAAGATACAAGTCTCAAAATTTAAATCATGCAATGTTTTATTTTCCACAGTACACACATATACTGGCCGGTACACAAAAACTTGTTTTCTTTTTTCATTTTTTTCCCTTAATTTGCAAATAAGTCATGTGGCATGGTTTTTAGACGGTGGCTATAAATAGCCACTGTCTATTGCTATCGTCCTGACCGGAAGGGTATTTCTCACGGGGACCCTAGCGGATTAGGAACGATAACTCTGTTAGGTATGCAGAGTTACTGTCGATGTTTTACCGATTGTCGATTTCAGTTTGAGAACTAATTTACATCTTATTAGATATTTTAAGCATTATAGCTGCTAATTATTTTGTTCATACATTTAAATAATTTATGAAATTGTGTCTTATTTTTAATGAGCCGTTTCCCTGTCTGCTTACGCGGTATTGATAACTTATGCACCAACTGCCAGATGTGAAGTTTAACTCAGTATCAGGACTCCAAAAATTATATCACTGCGATAATTGACCAAGAGTTCTCATAATAATCATGTCTTTTTTATGGTGTAAACAATTGTCAGAAACACACTATGTAAACGGGTTTGCCATTTCATTTTTCAGCAATTATGCTTCATCGATAAATTCATGATCAATCATTTTCAACGCATCAATTTAAGTTGAGGCAGTATTTATTTTGTTGTAGCTTATTCCAAAGAATTCACAACATATACTGACAATGAATATTACATAAATTACATTTTATTGAACTTCAACCGATCGATGGCACACTTTCTTCTACAAGTGTGCATGTGTTTTCAAACATGCAAAAAACTTGAAATTTACTATACAAACATGTTCAATTTTGAACTGATCTGTGATCAACCTTATTTTATAACCCTCTCAGTCTGTAGAATCATTAATTTTGTTACATATGGAAGGGAATTACCGCCAATATTCTATGTATCTTGCTTTTATTCTTATTATGCTTACTTCTTTATTCTTCATTACATTTACACTTGCATGTCACTTTATTGTTTTCATATTCATGCTTATTCAATTTCACTTTGATTCTTTTTTATCCTTCATTGTTTGCTTAATTCTATGTTGCAACATTCTCTTCTTATTCGTGTAAATTCTTTCTTCTATCTCTGTTACAAACGTGAATTCAAACACGCAAACCATAAAGCACTTTCAATAAAGACGAATACAAGTTGCATGAATTTAATGCTGCATTATGACGCCAGGCGGCAGTGTGCGCGCTACAATTGCTGCTTCCCGAAAAAAAACAACGTAGCTAGATAAATGTGGGATGTTTTGTACCATGACATTTCGCCCCAATGTTTATATGCTCAGATCAAGAAATGGAGGGGCGGTATAGTAAGGGATAATTTATAATTTTGTTTTCCGGGAGACAGTGGGGGGGGGGGGGGGGGGGGGTAGGTCGAGTTCTATTTTCAGTAGGTTTACTATGTGAATTTAAAAAAGTTTGAATTTTCAAGGGTGGTGGGGTGACTGGACCCCCCCTCCTAAAATAAAATAATATTCTAAGTCTGCGCATCAGTTATTTATATGAGACGATATAATCTTACAGTTCTCATAATTAGCACCCGTATCATAATTATCATCATCGCAAGCTTGATATGGAAGTCAGTAAATTCAACTCTTCATTTAAGTAAAAACCAGTTGACAGGTAGACATATATGAGGTTCATGTCTCTAAGTTACATGTATCATAGCTTAAACACTTTCAAATCTAAACATGGACATTCAGTTACATGTACATGATTTATATTAAAATAAACAAACCTACAATAAGCATGGCTGTGAATGATACATACACATTTTTATCACTTCGAAAAGTGTAAATAAGAAGCATACATTATGTATGTTTTGTATTTTGGAAGAAAAAAAAATATTTTATTTAGAACTTTATATAAGAATTTTTAATAAGATTTTGATTTAGATTTTAAACCAAAACGTATAAACAGTCATGTCACATACCGTATTTTAATCTCTTTGCCTGGTTTGTTTTCGTTTACTCATTCTGTAATTAAGTCACTGATACTTTAGATTCGTTAATTTTTACCGCGTATACATATATTTACTTCTGCGACTCCACCGTTCTGTGCCGTCTCGCAAGAATATAAAATCGCATGCACCAAACTTTGTTTTCATATCACAAGTTCAAAACTTTTAGAAAAAAAGTGAGATTTTAAAACCTGCAGTTTTAAGTTTTTTAACCCGGAATTTCACGCGGATATTAATTCATCGCATTTAATCAGGGATACACAGTACTGTAGCCTAACGAGAGGTACATAGTGATTCATGCAAGTGATAATTTTCACACGTACTAGAGTACAGGAAAAGCTACTTCTAGGCATTTCGTACCCCTGAGTCCTTTCATTGTTTTTCAAAAACATCTTTAAATTTGGTTTAAATTTATTTCTATTTCATCTACATGTTCCACGGGTACCTCTGGACAGAACCGTGCATCACCCCACCTCTTTTCACCTCAAATGAAAATAAAGTCCTGTCGACAAGTACTTATGACATGTTCCTCTTCTAAAAATTAACCGTTCCTGCAAATAATTTGCAAATAATTTATAATTTGTTACTGCATATATATACGGTACATTGCATTGCGGATCTAGAATAAGATCAGATCCACCCCAATGGGAATTTCATACTTATTTAATCAACCAATAAAAAAATCAATACAAAATTATCTTTCAGACCTCCCCCCCCTATGATTTTTTAAAAACCGCGCGGAGGCATTTTACATGTATTAAAAAAAAACGTATCTTTTTGAGTCTACGTATATCGTGGCTTGTTAAAAGTTGACTATATTAACATGTATTTCATATTCCTATACTAAGCCCTTAATTTGAGATGTTTTCACTAACTTATTATTATTTATGCCATTTGTTAGTTTCGTTTTAATAAATCTTCGGGAGCAGCAATTGTAGCGCGCACACTGCCGCCTGGCGTCATAATGCAGCATTAAATTCATGCAACTTGTTTTCGTCTTTATTGAAAGTGCTTTATGGTTTGCGTGTTTGAATTCACGTTTGTAACAGAGATAGAAGAAAGAATTTACACGAATAAGAAGAGAATGTTGCAACATAGAATTAAGCAAACAATGAAGGATAAAAAAGAATCAAAGTGAAATTGAATAAGCATGAATATGAAAACAATAAAGTGACATGCAAGTGTAAATGTAATGAAGAATAAAGAAGTAAGCATAATAAGAATAAAAGCAAGATACATAGAATATTGGCGGTAATTCCCTTCCATAGTTACATGCACCTCAATATTCATCAGACAATAATTACTACTGATGTTGACGCTCTACAATGACTTTCTCTCAAACACTCTCATCGACCTCGGATTGTAAAACTCACGGGCAAATCGAGTCGCCATTTCACACACAGTTTTATATGTATATAAACACACCACACTTCGTCATTTTACGGACCTGGTGACGATGTTCCAAAAATTTGTTGTAAGGAATCGAAGATATATGCTGTAAAACGTCTTATAGATGGTACATTGTGAAAAGTTATGTAAAATATATTTATTCACTAAACAGTTTCTGACGAATTTTTTCACAGTAAACTGAATAACGTAATACGATGAGCGAGGTACGATCTGTGACTTTTCTCCATATGCGCCCATCCTTGCTTTTGTTTTTTGTTTAACTGTTACATGTACGTAAACATCGCTCCGTTTGTTCTCAAATAAACTCTGTAATTTTTAACTCGCGAGTACAACTTTATTATGAGCTTTCTTCAGCATTTGTTTCCGTGTGTTAGCATCATGTTCTCAACATGCTTTTTTAAATGGGTGGGTCTATATAAATGCGTCAATCGGAATCTTGTTGCGAATCGCAATTGAAATACACACCGGTTAGATAGTGTCATCACTCAACGCAATGCTAGAATGTGCTTCATAGATGACTGTAGTATTCTACTGAGCTACTAAACTGTAGCTTTTTCGGAAATATTGCCGAGATTTGCGAACCCTAGATCTATTGTCTAGTACATGCAACGAATAAAATGAAAATATACACAGATGTACTGGCTCAGAAAAACGTGCGTTGAACTTGGATTTTGTTTGTTTTGTGTTTTAAAAACTGATTTATCCTGTTAAAACATTAGATTTCATTTTACCACTACTGTTTTATTCGTGACCTGGAGAAATTGAAAAGATCCCTGAAAACATTATTTATTTCTTTGCTCATTTTGCTTAAATCTGGTGCGGAATAGTTTACCAATATTGCCATTAATTTTATGGGATGGAGAAAAGGTCAAGCATCACACGGCTTTGGAAATAAACATGTATAATTATAAACAGTTTTATTCAGGGTCCATATCTTTTGAGTCCTTTTTTGATAAAGAAGACATACCTTTGTACATAAATGATCTAGAGGTCATAGGTCAAACTTTATAATGAAAAGTCCTTTGCTTGTACGCTCTTATTAAATTATGGACATGTCCCAACATGTCCCATTAACAGTATTATTTTACTGCAAAAAATCCAATCGGATGCAAATTTGAAGACCTTGTAAAAATTATACATATTAGTGCAAAACTCCTGACATTACACAGATTTTTTTAAAATGAAAATATAAAAAAGATTCTTCAAAATCTCGCATATTAAATGCAGGATTAAACAAATGAAACTGCCGCGACTGAATATTGTATCATTTTTTTTTTCAAATTTTCATTCACTTTTGTTGTGAGCTAATGGAAATAAACCATTCGAAGTCGAAGATAAAATATTGATTGACTCTGCGGATTCATGATGACGTGCATCCCAAAAGCATTTTCCAGTTTTATCAAACATGTTCTTGTAAACTCATTCCGTTTTCTATATACCTACATGTATTAACTGGCTATGAAGACAAATTAAAGTAAGTGTGTTGGCCCACGAGACTGCAACTTTTTCCCTGTGAAGAAATTGAGGGAAAATGCTGTCGAGAGGGAAAATAAACACACATGTACTACATGTATGCCCAAATAGTTAGTAAAAACCTGACAAGTATTTTATCATACCAAAGCCTTATTTGTTCTCGTTACTTTGAAAAATCTACAATACCTGTAAAGCACAATAGTCCAATCCTCACTTTTCAAAAGTTGTTCCCCTTTGCGGGGTCAACCCAAAGGTCTAAAGAAAAAACCCACAAATGTCCCTTCTTTATACAATCAAATATTTGGGCGTATTGTGATAAAATCGCTTTGAATTTTATTTATTCATTCACTATGTGGTGGCAACCCACATCTTGAATGAGGCATTCCGGGGCAAACAAAATACATACCAAAAACGGATTTTAATGTCAAACGATATAAATACAAATATATATATGCAAACTTCTTTACTACAAAGGCTACTGAAATAAATCTACGGGTTTTCCCCTAAAGACGACGGCCAAGAGACATAGCTTTTGTAAACTGTAAATTGAGATTACACAACTACGATTTCCACATAGTTATCCAAGTAGGAAACTCACGACCAGTTGTGCATGTAAGCGTTAAGCATTAGTACATGTATGCGATACTGGCCGCGGGTTTTCGACGACAATAATTATCATACATGTAATATGCCACATTCAAACGACGCCATCTTACAGTCGTACTTTCAGTACTTTGATTTTTATTTAAGGTTGGTCGCGGGTTTAAAATTTTGCACCCTCTTTGCAGGGTATTGCGCATTTCTTTCGTAAAACGCAAATGTAGAGTAAAATGTTCAAATATACAGCTTAAAATGTAACGTTTTTATTAAAAAAAATTACTTATCAAAAATTATTTTTATTGAAATGAATTCTTAGAATAATGTTCATAAGTATTTTATTCATTTCGCTGCTTCTTCAAAATCCATGTTATCCACGTCAGAGTCAACGTCTTACGATGACGTCAGTTGTGACTTTGACGTTACAATTGACAAAAAAAAAATGTCATGCATTTTTATTGCAGCGTCAATAATTAAAATTAAAAGTATAATTTGCAAAATAAAAACATGCGCAATAAATGTCCTTTCATGTTCTGTGTGAGTGGAAAGGCAATTTTTTTATCTATTACAAATGAAATTAAATTTGATTCATAAACATCGTTTTATTCTATACAATTCTATATGTAAAATGTCTACCAAGACACGATATGAGGGCGAATAGCATAAAAACCATCTGGTCAATTTCGTTTTAATTTGGCAAAAAGTTTACTTATATGTAAACCGTCCATCGCTGGAAATTAAAAGGAAATCGTATGTTTGTAATTTTTTTAATATTAAATTGAAAATGATAACCCCCTTTTTCCCAAAATTTGAGTGTGGTAACCAGAAAATCTATACCACCATAATCCGGTCAATTTACTTTATATTTTGCACATAGTTTACTCATAAATTGACCTTTCACTGGAAAAAATTTAAATGAAATCGTATGTTTAAAACATTCTCCCCTGAGACTCCTTAATAAAGAAGAAGGTACATGCAGTTTCTTTCAATATTTTTAAATTCAAAAGTTGTTTAAATCTCTTAACAAGAGGCCAATAGGCCTTAACGGTCACCTGAGTAGCATAACCCATACACAAACTTGTCAAGGAGTCTCATATATGCATTTAATTAAGTTTTCTGGAAAAGAAAATTTTTTAATTTGTAATGACGACCACCTCCCTGCCTGAAATCTTTCAAAAAGGACTATTAAACCTATAATTTTAGTGAAAAACATAAAAGATCATATAAGAGTGCATGACCTGATATTGAAAAGGTGCAAGACTCTGATAGAATATAATTTAATAATAATAACAAGGTGGCTATTATTCATGTTTTATCTAAAACAACCTCCCATCCCCCATCTATGGCACGCCAAATTCACAAAAATGTGCTAAACATAGTTTCACAGGCGATAAACTAGGTTTATCGGCTGTTAACTATAGTTTACGGATCGTAAACTATAGTTACCGACGTTAATCTATATTTCACATCTGTAAACTATAGTTAACGCGATAATCTATGTTTCACATCTGTAAACTATAGTTAACACTGAAAACAATTATTTGCGGTTGTTAAACATAGTTTATCTGATAAATAGGGTTTTATAATCAGCAAACTAAGGTTCACAAATCTAAAGCACGCCGAATTCACATAAATTAGCAAAACATAGTTTCACAGTCGATAAACTAGGTTTAACGGTTGTAAACTATAGTTTATGGATCGTAAACTATAGTTACCGACGTTAATTTATATTTCACATATGTAAACTATAGTTAACGCGATAATCTATGTTTTTCTATCTGGAAATACACGTTAACAATAGATTTTGCTGATAAATATAGATTCACATCTGTAAACTATAATTTACATTCGTCAACTATAGTTTAGAGTTGTTAATCATAGTTTCACAATCGTGAAACTATATTTATCAGATAAATTATGTTTTGCAATCGCAAATGGTTGTTTTCAGTGTTAATTATAGTTTTACACTTCTGAAACATAGTTTATCGCGTTAACTATGGTTTACAAATGTGAAATATAGATTAACGGCGTTAAATATAGTTTCACAGATGATAAACTAGGTTTATCGACTGTGAACTATAGTTTACGGACGTTAAACTATAGTTAACAATAGTTTATTGTTAACCATAGTTTACAAACCGTAAATTATAGTTAACGATTCGTTAACTATAATTAACAATCCGTTAACTATAATTTTCATCTGCAAAACCATATTTAACGGTTGTAAACTATAGTTTACGAATGATAATCTAAGTTTATCTGTCTTCAAATAACGTTAACGATAGATTTTGCTGATAGATATAGATTCACGTCTGTAAACTATAATTTACATTCGTTAACTATAGTTTAGAGTTGTTAATCATAGTTTCACACTCGTGAAACTATATTTAACAGATAAACTATGTTTTGCAATCGTAAATGACTGTTTTCAGTGTTAACTATAGTTTACAGATGTGAAACATAGATTATCGTGTTAACTATAGTTTACAGATGTGAAATATAGATTAACGTCGTTAACTATAGTTTCGGGTCCGTAACTATAGTTAACAGTCGATAAACCTAGTTTATCGACATTTATCGACTAGCTGTGAAACTATGTTTAGCTCATTTTTGTGAATTTGTCTGATAAATGTAGTTTCACGATTTGTGAAACTATGATTAACAACTCTTAACTATAGTTTACGATTGTAAATATAATTAACAAATGTGAATCTATATTTATCAGCAAAATCTATTGTTAACGTTTTTTACAGATAGATAAACTATGATTATCATTCGTAAACTATAGTTTACATTCGTGAAATATAGTTTCACAGATGTAAACTATAGTTAACGAATCGTTAACTATAGTTTCGGATCCGTAAACTATAGTTAACAGCCGATAAACCTAGTTTATCGACTGTGAAACTATGTTTAGCTCATTTTTGTGAATTTGGCGTGCCATACCCATCCCCCCGAGGCAGACAGAACCTATCCCTGTGGGCATTTAAACAAACGAAAAAAAAAAACCCAGCTTTATCGATAAAAGCCATCATGAGTTATACTCACTTCTCCTGTTCCAGTTTTTGAATATTCAACATTTGTTGAGAATCACCATCTGGCATATATACCAAAATCATTTTACCTTTATATCAGTGATTTTAGTTATAGCCAATTATTACTTTACTATTAACAAGTCTATTTGTTTATTTTGAAAGTTCAAAAACTGTTTTTGTTTCAAATGATAAAAAGCCTTGCATAACTCTTTTGATCATACAACTTCTTTATAATTACATTATATTCAATGATTAATTACTAAATATGAACAAGCAAAGGAAGATAACTCCATTAGGAAGAAGCAAGGGAAAACAAGATGTAATTATAATCGGGGCGATTATAAAGTCTCCCAAATGAACGAGGCTATCATATAGAGTAGGGGTGACCCAAAAAGTTTCATGATGTTTCCAGGGGTCCTTTACTATATATCAGGTGAACTAACATGACCCAAGGAACAAGAATATATATGGTTTAGGGGTGGGGATATTAACCGTTTTCAAGATATTCGGGCACTACCTGTTTGAGGGGGGTCAGGACCACCCCCAGGGCCCATGACCTACATACCATATGATGCCCCTTGACCCAAGGAACAAGAATATATATGGTTTACGGGTGGGGATCTCAACCGTTTTTAAGTTATTTGTGCACTTCCTGTTTGAGGGGGGTCAGGACCATCCCCAGGGCCCATGACCTACATACCATTTGATGCCCCTTGATACAAGGAACAAAAATATATATGGTTTAGGGGTGGGGTTCTTAACCGTTTTCAAGATATTTGTGCCCTTCCTGTTTGAGGGGGGTCAGGACCATCCTTGAGGTCCATGACCTACATACCATTTGATGGCCCTTAACACAAGGAACAAGACTATATATGGTTTAGGGGTGGAGCTATTAACCGTTTTCAAGATATTTGTGCTTTTCCTGTTTGAGAGGGGGTCAGGACCATCCCCAGGACCCATGACCTTCATACCATTTGATGGCCCTTAACACAGGAAACAAGAATATATATGGTTTAGGGGTAGGGTTCTTAACCGTTTTCAAGAATTTCTGGCACTTCCTGTTTGAGGTGGGACAGGACCACCCCCGGGGCCCATGACCTACATACTATTTGATGCCACTTAACACAAGGACATCATATCCATGCCTTTAGTTTTTCACAAATATATACAGGAGTAGAGACGAAGATTTTCTAAGATTTAATACATTTTTACTATATGGCCATATTGGCCCCACCCAAGTGCCTAAACACCTGTCCCAGGGGTCATAAATTTCACAATTTAGGTAGAAGACTTCATGTACATCATATCCAGGCCTTTAGTTTTTCACAAATATATATGGGAGTAGAGAAGAAGATTTTCTAAAATTTAATACATTTTTACTATATGGCCATTTTGGCCCCACCCTTGAGCCTGAACCCCTGACCCAGGGACCATAAATTTCACAATTTTGGTAGAGGGCTTCATGGACGTCACATCCATGCATTTAGTTTTTAACAAATATCTATGGGAGTAGAGAAGAAGATTTTCTAAGATTTAACACATTTTTACTATATGACCATATTGGCCCCACCCTAGAGCCTGAACCCCTGATCCAGGGGCCATGAATTTCACATGGACATCATAACCATGCATTTAGTTTTTAACAAATATCTATGGGAGTAGAGAAGAAGATTTTCTAAGATTTAATACATTTTTACTATATGACCATATTGGCCCCACCCTAGAGCCTGAACCCCTGATCCAGGGGCCATGAATTTCACAATTTTGGTAGAGGGCTTCATGGACATCATAACCATGCAATCAGTTTTTTCCTCACATGTGTGGGAGTAGAGAAGAAGATTTTTGAAAATTTGGCTGTTTTTTACATATTTGTTCCCACCTGTGGCACCCTTGGGGTGGTAGAGCCACCAATTTCACAATTTACATTCCTCTTACCATAGAGATGCTTCACACCAAAACTGGGAACAATTGGCCTTGTAGTTTTTAAGAAGAAGTTAAAAATGTAAATTGTTAACGCACTACGCACGACGACGGACGAAAACAGATAGCAATAGGTCACCTGAGTTTACTCAGGTGACCTAAAAATACACTTATATCATCTTGAACCTGTATGTATATTAAGGTAAGGTTTGCGGTTACAGGGAGATAACCCCATATTTTTATTGTGACGTAACACCAACAACCCTGTATTTCAGCTTTGACGTCAAAATTTATGTGACGTCATAATTGATTTCAGGTTCTTTTTATTTCGCTGGGTTTTGAAGTTTCATTGAATAAATAACAAGACACAAGCGCTTTATCAATTTTCACGAAAACAAAGTCCGCATCATATGGTTTTGAATAGTGTTTTAGAAACATCAGATTACACATATACTAAGATACATTTTTCCTGAAATCGGTGGACTTGGAAAGGTTTCAAATAAAATGTTTTTGTTTACATAACAGTAGTTAAAAAATAAGACTTTTGTTGTATTTTATTCTATTTGTAAATAGTTCATTAGAAAATCAAAAAAATAAATCACGATATAAAAAGTGACATTATTTTTTAACAATTTAAGCATAAAACATCTCCATAATAGTTACATATAAAATGTATATATTTTCACGAAATTATTTACATTTCATCAACATGAAAATTTGAAATCATGAACTTTGACCTTTTGTAGTTATAAAACGGGACCGGCGAAATCATTTGAATTTCATGAGAAAAACGACTTTAGTATAGTGAACAAAATGGTATGTAACTTTGGTACAATTCCTAAAAATTGCAAGCCGCAAACCTTACCTTTTAAAAGTACCAAGTTATACACTTTTATCTTGTTTCAAAAAATAATTATGACTTTAACATTTTGGCATATTTCTAAGATTTGGTCAAAAATGATAAAAAAAATAGCCCATTTTCTCATAGTTTTTTGAAGAGGAAAATGTGTCCGCAGCCGTCGCCCACAACGAAATTAATATATTTTATGTGATATCAAATGATAAAGTTATAATGTGAGTTTCATTGTGAGCAACAGCTGCGGACACATTTTTCTATTCAAAAAACTACTGTAACTAAGGAACTGGTGTCTTCTGCTCAGTTTTATGAAAATTATGGGAAAATCCACTGTTTGTGACGTCACAATAAACCTTGTGAAAGTCTAATAAGGTAACTATTTTTTATAGATTCTTAATTTATGGGTATTTTTGTGTACATAAACGTAACATTTCAATTTCTTGTGATATTTTTAAAAATCACTCTAAAACAGGGTCAAATTTGACTGAAACTGTACCTAGTTCTTTGAACACTATAGAACAGTTTTCAGAGTTTTTTACATCTAATTTCTTTTGCATTCAACATTATACAATTATTTAATGCTTGAGTAATCAATAGACTAGAATATTTTTACCGAGGTGCAGGGAACAGCTCAGCTAGTGTGTTCTATTGCCCGCGGCCGAGGGCAATAGAACACACTGAGCTGTTCCCTGCACCGAGAGAAAAAATTCTGGTCTATTGACTGTTCAGGCATTAAATAATTGTTTTATTACCTAATTCCTTTTTAAGTTTTTAGGGTTTACAATTTGTATATTACAGAAGGTTTTCGTGCCATTATGCAATAAACAAAGATTGGGTTGATCTTTCACATGCGCCAAAGCTGTTACATGCATTAAAACATCTCATTAAAGACTTATTAGTTTACACGTAGAAGGGAGAGTCTTCAAACCATTAGTTTATAAATAGTCATTTACCTTATACGAGGCTTAAAGCTGCTGATTATTTGATACTCGATATTGATATTATTGAATATGGTATCACTTGTAATAAAAACAGTGTCTATGTAAAAGAAACAAGCACTTATAACGTTACGTTACATTCCCATAGAACTATCTAAAGGACTCAGATCGTGACGTCAAAGTTAATTATGCCGTCATATTGTATGACGTACAGACGTGACTTTTTATGCATCGCTGTGAAATCAATCGGGAAGCCTTAACATACCCGCGTTCTGAAATACGTTGCCGGTCCAATAGATCGCAGTTTATTGACCAGCGGTCCAATAGATCGCAGACTATTGACCGGCAGTTCAATAGAACGGTTTCAATAGTTAAGCAAACAAAATAGACGCAAATATTTAATCTGTAATAAAACAACAGAATTCCTTTGATTAGGTAATAAGATAAAATATTGTTTATTCTGCAATTAATCCTATATGCATTAAGCAAAAACATTATAATGAGTGTCAATGTACATGTACAAATGTACATGACAAAGAATTACAAGCTCTTTAACTTGTTTGAAACTTTACAATAGGCATTCTTTTAAATATATTTTTAAAAATCAAATTGTTTTAAAACTGAATCGTATTCTCCAGATATTTTAATTATAGAATTTCATTATTTTATTTATTTTTTTATATTTATTAAACCATTTTATGGTTCTACCTAATTAAAATAATTCATATCCTCTAAAGAAGCCTGCATGTATGTAAGTAAATAAAAAATATATATAATTATATTTGTCTTTACCCACTATATATTTACATTTTCCAGTGTCTTTTCAATATTTAACTGTACAATTGCTGAAAATTAGATGAGTAATTACAAATCATTCTTTGAATAAAATGAGGTGATCAACTATGGTTGGGCTTGAATAAATCTATCATAAAGCCTTTTAGCTTTATTGAATTTGATCTCCCCCGACCATCTTTGATCAAGAATGATTAAATATAGTACTTAAAAGTTTAATATAATAAAATATCCTGACTTAATCCTTCTTTTTCCTTAGTGTATGTGTATTCCAAAATATTGCTATCTGTTACCTTTTCTTTGACTGCTCCATCCAAGTTTTTGGCAATTTCATTTAAAACCCCATATAAATCCTTAGCCTCTCTCAATGATCCATCACAGAGGTCCAGTGCTTTCTTCACACTTTCAAGCTTTATTTAAAAAAATATATATATATGTATTATTAACCTTTAGTCAAATAGTAATTAATAATGATAGAGGCCGGTATATTTAATTTATTTGTTTACTTGTAAATAACTGTTCACAATTTTAAGTAGATATAATCAGGGACGTAATTATACTAATACATCCCTGATATAATATAGAATCCACATCATCTATCTGTATAATGATATAATTTTAGCATCGAGTACCACTAGTGTATTTACTTCCTTATTTTCTCAAATCAATGCTGATCGTGCTTCTTAAAAGTTAATTTAATTCTTTCTTTGATTTTTTACTCCTTGACAGGTTGCTCTTTTAATAGTTACCCGTAAATATTTCTCATTGTGAAATATATTGGTCTGGTTTGCAGCTGGTTGCCAATATAGCAACCAAACTCTACTGCAGTATTCATGATCGAATCATGATCAAAGCAATCAATTAATATTCGCAGTAATTCGTGCACATGCATGGCTATACATATGGCACGCCAAATTCACAAAAATGAGCTAAACATAGTTTCACAGTCGATAAACTAGGTTTATTGGCTGTTAACTATAGTTTACAGATCCGAACCTATAGTTAACGATTCGTTA
Source organism: Magallana ariakensis (assembly GCA_020458035.1). Lineage (NCBI taxonomy): Eukaryota > Metazoa > Mollusca > Bivalvia > Ostreida > Ostreidae > Magallana > Magallana ariakensis. The sequence continues at coordinate 15,064,634 of CM035815.1, forward strand.
ACTATAGTTTACATCTGTGAAAACAATGTATTCTATTTCACGAATGTAAACTATAGTTTACGAATGATAATCATAGTTTATCTATCTGTACAAAACGTTAACAATAGATTTTGCTGATAAATATAGATTCACATTTGTTAATTATATTTTACAATCGTAAACCATAGTTAAGAGTTGTTATTATCATAGTTTCACAAATCATGAAACTACATTTATCAGACAAATTCACAAAAATGAGCTAAACATAGTTTCACAGTCGATAAATGTAGATAAACTAGGTTTATCGACTGTTAACTATAGTTTACGGATCCGAAACTATAGTTAACGACGTTAATCTATATTTCACATCTGTAACTATAGTTAACGCGATAATCTATGTTTCACATCTGTAAACTATAGTTAACACAGAAAACAATCATTTACGATTGCAAAACATAGTTTATCTGTTAAATATAGTTTCACGAGTGTGAAACTATGATTAATAACTCTAAACTAAAGTAAACGAATGTAAATTATAGTTTACAGACGTGAATCTATATTTATCAGCAAAATCTATCGTTAACGTTATTTGAAGACATATAAACTTAGATTATCATTCGTAAACTATAGTTTACAACCGTTAAATATGGTTTTGCAGATGAAAATTATAGTTAACGGATCGTTAATTATAGTTAACAAATCGTTTACTATAATTTACGGTTTGTAAACTATAGTTAACAATAAACTATTGTTAACTATAGTTTAACGTCCGTAAACTATAGTTCACAGTCGATAAACCTAGTTTATCATCTGTGAAACTATATTTAACGCCGTTAATCTATATTTCACATCTGTAAACTATAGTTAACGGGATAAACTATGTTTCAGAAGTGTAAAACTATAATTTACACTGAAAATAACCATTTGCGATTGCAAAACATAATTTATCTGATAAATATAGTTTCACGATTGTGAAACTATGAGTAACAACTCTAACTATAGTTGTCAAATGTAAATTATAGTTTACAGATGTGAATCTATATTTATCAGCAAAATCTATTGTAAACGTGTATTTCCAGACAGAAAAACATAGATTATCGCGTTAACTATAGTTTATAGATGTGAAATATAGATTAACGTCGGTAACTATAGTTTACGATCCGTAAACTATAGTTTACAACCGTTAAACCTAGTTTATCGACTGTGAAACTATGTTTTGCTAATTTACGTGAATTCGGCGTGCTTTAGATTTGTGAACCGTAGTTTGCTGATCATAAAACCCTATTTATCAGATAAACTATGTTTAACAACCGCAAATGATTGTTTTCAGTGTTAATTATAGTTTACAGATGTGAAACATAGATTATCACGTTAACTATAGTTTACAGATGTGAAATATAGATTAACGTCGGTAACTATAGTTTACGATCCGTAAACTATAGTTAACAGCCGATAAACCTAGTTTATCGACTGTGAAACTATGTTTAGCACATTTTTGTGAATTTGGCATGCCATATATACATGTATTATGGTAATTTGTATAACTCAAAAATCACATGCATTACTTTTCAGTTACTGCTAATGATAGTATGTTAAACTGTTTCGCTATAGTAATTGTTTTTATGTTGTTTGCATAAATACATATTATAAAATGCACATATCTTATTTCACTTGTCTGTACATGTACATTGTAGCTTACTGGTTATACGTGTCGATAAAATTTAAACAAGAGGAAGAAACGGGAAAACCCTACCTTTGTCTGAGTTCGAGAAGACATTCTGAACTAGTTTGATGGAAAGTACAGTAAAGAGTATTCCTACGAAGACATGTTGTTTGAACTGATTGATCTACTTTACTTCGGTTTTATCTATATGTATATATATAAGTACTAAAGAAAACGAAAGTAGATTTCCACACACAAACATTGTCGAATTCATTTTCATCTTACCTTACGTAATGAACAGCACGGTATTAAACAATGCATCTACCATCATGTATTTATTGTGTACAGACCCAGCAGTGCAGCTGACAACAGTGACAGCTTCACTTGCAATACGAGTTGTCGTTAATTGTGTCTAATAAATATTTGCAGAGTTATCGGTCGTTCATAAGTTAAAACCCAGCTTTTAGCGTTTGATTATGAAATTTTCATTTTAATTCTTTGTACTTGTAGTAATAGTATTTAAAACATGTATTTCTGTACATTTTATCACTTATGGTGCTAAAATAAGCGATTAAAGACAATTTAAAAATAAAATCCAAGGAATTATCCATATAATCTAGTTCCAACTATGTTTTTTTATTTTTCTAAACTGTTATATTCTTTTACTAGTATCTAATAAAACAATTATGGTCTTTTTGAAATGTTTATTGCAAAATGTTTGTAAACAGTTTGATACAGACTTGAAATATAATAAGGGCAAATACTAATGAAATTCTTAGACATGAAAACAAGTATAGGCCTAGTTGTAAATAAGTTAAATTTCCGAAATTGATTAAGATGAGTGATTTATAACAATGTTTAATGGCATTTTAATCGACAATGATAAAAAATGAAATAATGTATATAACCCCTCTTGTATCGAATATTTTCATCTAAAATTGTCAATTTTCTATTTGTCAGCAATTACACAATACATGTATGCTCGATAGATTAGAAACAATCTTGATTGGTTCCGAAGAAAATAATACATATCGCAATGTTACTTTTCAGGCACGTAGCATCGTTTTTGAAAGGGGGGGGGGACCTAAAAAAAAGAAGAAAAAAAAGAGGGTCCCGGTGAATTCTCGGATCCTGAAATCTTGAAATCCTAATCCGTGGGGGGGGGGGGGGGGGGGGGGAGGGGGAGGGGAAGAAGGTGCGTTATTTCACTCTTGATTTCATTATTTTCTCTTTCATTTCTTATTTATATGCTTCCCCAAAAACTGGGGGGGGGGGGGGGCAACTCCACTATAATTCAATTTTATGTATGTAAATATGTAATATAAGTACGTGTTTTATCTTATAGTAGTGCCTGTGGTTTGCTTCAATGCACTAAATTTTTCAACCATTACTCATCGATGTTAAAATACTTTTAAAAAAATCTAAACTTTCAATTATTATTTTTGATTTCACATAAAACATTTTTTTTTATGTCCGATGCATGACTGGTATTACCCTCCAATAGTTGTAATACCCCAGTCAAGCTTCCATCGAGTATGATGAAAAACCTGATCTGAAAACTTTCTCGAGCCTATCCAAACCACTTTGGTTTTTGAGCTATTTATTTTTAATCCAGATAATTTTGCAAAAAAATCGAGTGTATCTAGAGAATTAAAAAGAGACTCTGGTGAACCATCAAGTGTCAGTGTTGTATCATCTGCATATTGTGTTATCTTGTGTTCTTTACCATTAACTACAATACCCCTAATGTTTGTATTCTGTTTGATAAGTATGGCTAGAATCTCTGCACACAGTAAAAATAAATATGGAACAATTGGATCTCCTTGTCTGCAACCTCTCTGTATGTCAAATTGGTCGGACAGATATCCACATTGCAGAATAGCTGCTTTAAAGTTTGTATTTAAAATCTTAACCCAGCTAATTATATTTTTTCCAAACCCCCAAAAATTCAAAACTTTGTAAATAAACTCCCATGAAATAGAATCAAATGCCTTTTCGAAATCAATAAGAACAAGTAATCCTGGAATTTTTAGTGACTCTGTATATGCCATAAGGTCATATATAAACCTTGTGTTTTCACCTATGTATCTGCCTTTCATAAAACCTGATTGTGTTTCTGAAATAAGGTAATCAAGAGTAGATCTTATTCTATAGCTAATGCACCCTGAGATAAGTTTATACATGACATTTAGCAAGGTACATGTAATTGGACGCCAATTTTTCAGGAATTGTCTTGGCTTATTGCCCTTGGGTAAACAGGATATAACACCAAGTCTTTGAGTAATGGGAAGCTCTTTTTTACTAAATATAAAATTTACAGCTGAAACAATGTAAAACTTAAGATCAATCCAAAAAAATTTAAAGAACTCAACAGTGAATCCGTCGCTTCCCGGAGATTTGTTATTTTTCATATTTTTTAAAACTAGGGAAATTTCATTTTCTGTGATATTACTCTCGAGGGAATCTGAAGTCTCTCTATCGATCCTCTGAAAGTGTAGGGGATTTAATACATCTGTGAGGTTAATATCAATGTGTTCAGAGTCTTTACAAGTATACAAACTTTTATAAAAAAAATTTACCTGATGTAAAACTTCAGACTGGTCATAAATAGTATACTTTTCATTCAACTCCACCTTCTTGATAGTTTTATTTAAGAAATTTCGAGATTCCAGGCTGCAAAAATATTTGGTAGGTTTTTCCCCTTCCTCTACCCATTTGGCACGTGACCTTATAACATGTCCCTGTAATTTTTCCTTCCTAAGACTTTCTAGTTCTGATTTTTTTTCACTAACAAGATCTAAATTAACATGAGCATTTTATATCTTCTAACAAGGACCTCTCTTGCTTATCTTTTTGTTTTTTCTTAAAAGAAGAATATGAAATGGTGACACCTCTAATTTCCATGAGCAGAACTTCCAGGAAATTGTGCTCCTCAATGGGTTCAGAAGAAGTACCTTTATATTGGTTATGCACTTGTTGTATAGTGTCTTTGACCTTTTGAATGTAAGTTTTATCAAGTAATAAAGAATTGTTAAATTTCCACAGCCCTCTGCCTCGTTGAAATGTATTGAATTTGAACTCCAAAATGACAGCTGAGTGATCTGACCTATAACCTGGTTTAATAACAAAATTTTCTACGAGGTTGGATATATTTTCAGAAATGAGGATATAATCTAGTCGAACTTTTAATCTGTTAGGAATAGAATTCTGTGTGGAATTAGATAAAATTACTGAACTAAATTACAACATGCAACTGCCAAAAATTCTTTCACTGATCCAACAATGGAATAGAAGGATTCTTACCCCTGTTGGTAGAGTAACCGTGGCCAAGACTTTAATTTTGCCAAAACTTAATCATCTATTTATTTCACTTCCAACACCCAATGAAGCATTTTTATCCTCATTGAATAGAGCAATATTTAAATTTTTATGGAAATCTTAAGTTGATAAAGTAAAAAGGCAGATAGTTACTCAAGATTACACAAAAGGTGGTTTAAGAATGCTAGATGTCTATAATTTTGTTTCTTCTCTCAAATGTTCATGGATAAAGAGGTTAACTCTCAAACCTAAACCATGGATGAATATTTATTTGGAAATTAATGGCAAAGATGTTGCTAAGAAAATGTTAGAGCTTGGGGATGATTTTATTAGAAAGATGATAAAGCACAATAATGTTTTTTGGAAAGATGTTTTTCAATCATGGCTCCAGGTAGTGAACATGTTCAACTAACAGCCTGGTTATATTAAGAGAAATATTATCAATGTTCCAATATGGCACAACTCCTGTATTACAGTTGCCAATAAATCTGTCTTTATCAATGTATGGTACCAACGTGGCATAAAAGTCGTTGGAGATTTTTTATCTGAAAATGGAGTTTTTTTGACATATGATAACTTTTTATATACGTTTAACTTGCCTGATGTATATGTCATGAAATATAACAGTATTATTAGTGCTATTTCAAAGTTTCTTAAATAAGTTTATGTGGAAAGAGTAAATATGGAAAAGAATTATAATCCTTTTTTACCAATGTATTTTGAAGTGATTTTATTGAATGAAAAATGTACCAAGGCAATTTAAAAAACTTTGAACTATACTGATGTGGTCCCAACTGCAATATCAAGATGGAATAATGAATTACCACATGGACAAAATTTGTGCATACAAGACTGTTTCAAAATATGTTTTATGACAACTAATGATACATCTGTACAATGGCTACAGTACAGAATTCTACACAGAATTCTTCCTGTGAACTACTATTTGAAAAAAATTAAGATCATTGCAAATGATTGTTGTACTTTTTGTAAAGAAGAAATAGAAACAATACACACATGTATTTGTTAATTGTAGAAATGTTTTACCCTTGTGGAACAATCTTAGTATGTGTTTATATAGAAAAACAAGGAAAAGGGTTGGTTTCAATGCTACCAATATACTGTTTGGAGAAAATACTCTAAATGTAGATAATAAACCTGTGAACTTCATAATTTTATATACAAAACAATTCATATTTATATGTCTGAAGCAAAATAAGATTCCAAACTATGTTGAGCTATTACATCATTTGAGTTTTAAATACAAGATAGAGAAATATGTGTCGGTTCAAAAATTTCAACTTAGAAAGTTTGAAAAATGCTGGTCACATTGAGAAGATTTTTTTTGTGTTTAATAGTATAACTAAACCATACAGAAGTGGAATTTAATATCAATACTATTACTGCATATTTTTTTTTCTTTGATTTTTTTTTCTTTCTTTCTATCAATTTTAAATATACAACCTCAGGTCCTTTTACTTTTGTTTTTGAATGAGTGTGTGAATGAAAGTGGTATGAAAAGAAAGTGATTTAAAAATATTAAAAAAATTGACATTATGTTCATAAAATTTTTGTATGTTTGAATTTTGAAAAATGCAAATAAAAAAAAAAATGACCCTCCAATAGTTACTATACCCTTCAATATTTAGCAACTACAAACTCTTCCATAACTCTAAATTCTCAATATTAATTTTGAATGTTCTTACCTATTTACAAATTTTAAGTAAGTAAGCAAATCCATAGACATGACATAAGATATACTGACAGCAATGTGGTTGATTCATATTTGATAATTTTATTTTATTTTTATTTTTTACCAAAAACGATCGATGTGTACGCAATGTCGTGCTGGCGTATAGGCAGCAACGCCCCCCTTAACATGCCTTACCATTTCCACAGTGAAGTACCACTAGATTTCCGTTCAATGGTGATGCTTGAAGGAGTATTTATTCAAAGAATGCTGACTTAGTATTTCCTTCAATCAGGGCTGGCAAACCTTTGATGCCCGTTTTACTGGATGTAATGCAGACAAATGGCTAGGTGTAGTTACCTTTAATGCATTTGCTCATGTTAAAAAATATTTAATATCTTCGGTCGTCCAATACAGGCATTGATCGACTCATTCACTCAATGCAGCATTCATTTAGTCCAATGAAATCACACAGGATGCATGGAATGTCAATGCCCAGTGTATATTGTAGTTTCTGCAGTGCTTCAATGCTGAGTTTTAACTGTAAGAAAAGATTCCAAAATGAGAACACGAGGGCTAAAACTGAAATATATTAATTCCCGTTATCGCAAAACTATATGACACAGCATTAATGGTTTTGTCGCAAGAAAAATCCGCATATTTTGCTGATGTTTTGAATGGATACTTACATGTAACATGTTTTTGTAAATTGCCTTTATCAACGCAGAGAAATCACAAAAAATAGTTGAGACAAATGAAAAATTGGTGTAGACTATTTTATGCAGTCTTATTTATACTTGGTTAGAATGGGAGTCGTCGGTAATCCACGTGTGATTAACACCGATTTTCTCCATCATCGGGAGTTTTAAGGCTTACGACAACTTTAGATGCAACTTTACCATAGATTGCGACCAAAATTTATAACATATTTTTTTCAATCTGAGAATATTCATAAAGGAATGACAATATCAAAGTCTTATGAACATTAAAATCATTAAAAAGAAAAGTATCGTATTGGTACATATAAATTTGTTAAACCATTTCCAATAACTCAAGATTATTGATCCATGATAATTAACTTTATTAATTTCGTTCTACATGCCTTCAATCATGATAACACATTGACAATTATTAAAATTTCAAAGATCGATTGGTAACGGGGAATCACACATGTTTAAATTGTTTAATCAAGTTTTGTCAGCACCTGTCCTTTACATACAATGTCAGTGCTGTCACCTACACCTAACAGAAGTGCTGGCCACACACAAACATCGACAATATCTCCCCCTGTTTTATACAGATTGAACAGTTTTGTGTCGACGGTATTTCCTTTCTCTGGAATATTAATGTTCAATTGTGGATCTTGAATACACATAAACCAGCAAGTGTCGACACATCTTGTCAAATATGCTTCAAAGTCCATCCGTATTGCTTCATTGGTTGTTGTGAAGGATGTGTACGATTCCTTAAACATCTAACCAAAAATTTAAAAAAAAAACATTTTATTTATATTTCATCATCATCATCATCATCCTCTATGATAAAATCCCTTTACCTGTCGAACTTTTTGAAGAGATAAAGAAAAACAGTGTTTCCTTATTTTCTGTAATTGAACACTAACTTCCTCAGAAACAGCCACTAAATTGTTTTGGTCCTCCACTTCCTGTATGAAAATAGAATCGATTTCAAGAATGAGGAAACAATTCATTAATTTGTCTGGTTTAATTGTGGATTTTACTTTCTGAAGAAAATCATTCCATGTAAATGAAATACAATGTAACCAATGCTTTTGATTGAATTATATGTTTCAGGGAATAAAATCACTTTTAATTGATAAATTTGAAATTGACAGTTTTGACATACTTCGTTCTCTTCATTCTGATTTGATCTGAATGATAAAATATTCGTTGTCGCGACCTGTAGCTTATTCATCTGTTTCTCGCTCTCCTCCTTGCTAAATTTGTATGCCATCTACCAAAAGAGACACGATTGGATAAACTGATATTGAATTACAAAAGTAAACGAAAAAAAATTAAAAGGATTACAACATATTGTCCATCTGACATATTTTAATTTTAGCAGTAAAATATGCATACTGACTACTAAAATTAAAATATGTCAAAAGGACAATATGTCACAGGATATTGACGTAATTCAGGATCAAATGCAATACAAACATACTAATGCTAACCTGAAGACAACCACAAAGCTTTTCTATTCTCTCTGTCTCGTCCTCTATCTCGGATTTCATGCTCTCAAAAACCTTGGCCCATTCGTTGTTATACACATCAGAAAACTTCTTCCCAATATCATTCACCTCATTTGAATCTTTGACATCTGCACGGTTTGAGTTTTCTGTCACTTTGAATTTGTCCAATTCACAAAGCCTTAAAACATCAAAATAAAATTGCAAGTGAAAATCAATCCTCGATATCCATTCTTTTAAAAACGACTAACACCGACCATCATAGTACCTCTCATTCCAGGAACATAATAGATACATACAATGCTAGTATATTTTATCAAGAACAAAATTTAGTTTAACATGAAAGAAAAATGACCTTTTTGAAAGTTCTTCAATTTCACGCGACTTCATTTCGTTCTGTCGCTCTAATTCTTCACATTTTTCTTGTAAGTCGGTGATTCCTTTTTCACTTCGTCTAGCCTATCGAGGAATGAGAGAAATGAAATATTTTTTCATAGCAAAAAAGGTCGTGGTGTCCAGTTCATTGTCAATAAAATTAATAAAACTGAAATCGGAAAATTGAACAGAATTAATGACATGTCACCATTTGCTGTTCATCCCGTTTTAATAGTTCAGATGAATGAAGGAGCGAACCATACTGGCACCAAGCGATTTGGCTACCTTCAACGTTTCTCAGCATTGCTTCTTTTATTGTGCGATACAAAGCTCTGTCCATATATTCAATGTTATCAAGGAATTTCTGGGCTGCAACGTCCCCATTTAAAACCCACAGCTCCTACTCTCTAGCCTATAAACTTACTCAATAAATCAATTATGGCATTTAATGTTAATTCTTAATAAATATACCAATATATCGAATTCATTAAATATTTTAGTTGTTCTTTATCGTCGAAAACAACCGGCCAGCCTCGCATACGTTTATTTAACGTAGTCAAACTCACTATTCCTCTCGTTCTTATGGCGACTAGTATATCATGTCCTATTCCTTTGATTACTTGTATACATAAAAAGAAATTTTACCAATCGTGTTACTAATTTATGCTTACATGTACGCATCCATCTAATTGTACAACTACGTACATGCACTAGTTTATTTCTTGATCTTCATTTTTCATAAATCCAAAACCTATAGATACATGTCATGCAAAATTCACAAAAATGAGCTAATTTAAACACAGTTTCATGTTCTGTTAACTAAATATTACGAATCGCAAACTTTAGTAAACAATTCGTTAACTATAGTTTTCATATGTAAAACATTTTTTAACGGTTGTTAACCATAGTTTACGAATGCTAATTAAATTGTTCTTTCTGTAAATAAACATTGATGACAATAAATCTTGCTTATAAATATAGATTCACATCTGTACATTATACATGTAATTTACATTCGTTAACTATAATTAGAGTTGTAAATCATAGTTTCACAAATCGTGAAACTTTATACATTGTATTTATCAGATAAACTATGTTTTGCAATCACAAATGATTGTTTCAGTGGTAGTATAGTTTACACTTCAGGATCCGGTTGCACGAACGTTAGTTAAATTTAACTAGCCGTTAACTTGACGTTAACGTGACGTTAAAATTAACGGCGAGTTAAATGAGTTGCACAAACGTTAACTAATAGTTAAAACTTAGTTTGTTATCTAATTTAACTTACAGATTTAACTGATGTTACATAGGTACATTAAATATTTAATTGGACATTAAAATCAAAATGGCGGATTTGTTGTTGTTCGGAAACGTGTTTGTGGAGAAGAAAAAAAGAAACTACAGAGAGAGAATAGAAATGACAGACTTGAGTGACACGCAAATCCGATCCCGATTTCGATTTCGACGAGATTCGATTACGTATATTTCGGACATGGTGCGTAATGATCTGCAAAGAGCAACAAAACGAAGTCAGTCCATATCGGTGGAAATGCAGGTACTTTTTATCAGAATACACATTCATAAAATTTAAACAACATAATCACATAATAATCAATACACTATCGTATATGTAAACACATACTGGACCAATTACTAAATTGTAACGTTACATGCAACGTATGGAACGCCAAATTAACATATATTCAAATATTTGTACCTATCTTCAAATAATTGTACCTATCTTCAATTCAATTGTACCTATCTTCAATTCAGTTGTACCTATCTTCAATTCAATTGTACCTATCTTCAAATTGAATTAGAGATAGGTACAATTCAATTATACCTATCTTTAATTCAATTTGAAGATAGGTACAATTGAATTGAAGATAGGTACAAATGCAATGAATTGAAGATAGGTACAATTGAATTGAAGATAGGTACAATTGAATTGAACCTATCTTCAATTACTAAAATATTGCCAATAATGAATACTCCCTGTATAGTACGTTCATTATTTTCAACAATACACAAAACGAATTGAACCTAGGTATAATTGAATTGTACCTATCTTCAAATCCTTTGTAGATATGTCTGAATTGAACCTATCTTCAAATCAATTGTACCTATATTTAAATGAATTTTACCTATCTTCAAATGAATTAGAGATAGGTATAATTCAATTGAACCTATCTTTAATTGAATTGAAGAAAGGTATAATTCATTTGTACCTAGGTATAATTCATTTGTACCTAGGTATAATTATTTAGAGATAGGTATAATTATTTACACCTATCTTCAATTCAATTGTACCTATCTTCAAATAATTGTACCTATCTTTAATTCAATTGTACCTATCTTCAAATGATTTGAAGGTAGGTACAATTAATTGAAGATAGGTACAATTATTTGAAGATAGGTACAAATATTTGAATATATGTTAATTTGGCGTTCCATAGCAACGTGAGTTTTTATGCTATTTATATGTCTATAACTTTGATGCGTCGGGTCGAGAAATACATATATCTTTTTATCCTTGGTAAGCTGTTAATTAAGTTCTGTATCAAATGAAAAATTGGCGACCTTAAATTATACATATTATCAATGTAAACATCTATAAAGAAAAAAATGAAAACGTTAGCAATTTTGAACGCTGTAAATTGACGTCATTTTTGATACTTTGATTATGACGTCAGAACTTTATAAATACATGATTGCTAACATTAATGATCGCATTATCATGTGCCCCCTGTGAGCCTATTCAAACACATGAAAAAATACATGTAACATAAAAGTATAACTTTGCAGGTTATGCTGGCTCTTCGTTTTTATGCCTCTGATCATAGATGATCGCGTTAACTATAGTTTACGAATGTGAAATATAAGTTAACGGCGTTAACTAAAGTTTCAAAGATGATAAACTATACTATATATAAGTTAATCGATCGACTGTTAACTGTAGGTTACGAACACTAAACTATAGTTATAATAACTCTAGCTATATGTACAGTAAACTGTTAACACTCTGAAACATAGATGTTAGCGTTAACTATGTTTTACACATGTAAACTATAGATAAATGTCGTTATTTTATTTTTCTGTCCGTAAACTACAGTTTACAACCAATAAACCTAGTTTATCGACTGTGAAACTATGTTAAGCTCATTTTTGTAAATTTGGCATATATTAAATATCATTTCTTATTGGTTGAATAAAAATTATTCATGAAAAATTCAAAATAGTTGGCCCACAATCCCTAAAGGGTAACCGATACTGGCGCTTGGTTTCCGACTATGGTTGTTCTTGTATAATCTTATCTTTGTACCAGATCTGGATTCCTTTTCATCTGCCTCTCGTCCCCAAGCAGGTTTAGATACTCAACATTGGCCGTTTTCAAGGTTTCTTCTTCCATTCCAGTTTTCATGCATTTTAAAATGTTAGATATGTAATCTTCTGACTTGTTTAAGTGCGGTTCCTTAAGCAACAAAGAAATATATTGCCAAGTAAAGTTTGCTTAACAGTACTTAAAACTCAAGATTTTTTTTATTTTGCATGTAGAAGGGTGCATGACCTACATTGTTTCGAAGACTTGTCGTTTGCCTGTTATAGACTTCCACCAAAAATACGTACGTCGGCCAGACGTTGGTCAAGTCAAACACAGTCCCGGCGCTACACAGGAAGTCGTACAAAGGAAGACATATTTGTTTCTGATCGTCACTAAGGCATGCTGGGTAAATTTGGTCATTTTCCTCATAGTATGACTTGAGAGCATCGTGCTGGTACATGTAACAGTAATACAATTAATTTGTTAATTAAACCCTAATATATTTTAAATCGCAAAAGACATTGGAGAAAGTTAAAATTGCAAACATTGACAACATGTTTAAGCACTGTATTGCTTTAATGATTTATACCGTTTGCTTATCATTCTTTGCTAAATATCGAGCATGGTCGCTTAACGTTCTGTACTGTTTGTGGGCTTTTTGGTAATGGTTTCCATCCACTTTCTTTCCAAATGCTTTGAAAACGTCTGCTATACTCAAAAGTTTTTTCTGTGTGAAAATTAACATTTAATTCAGAAAAAGACCGTGAACTTTCAACAAATGCTTTTGTTGCAGATATAATTACTTTTTAAAAAAAAATATAACAAACTTACAATGCTGCCTTTTGAAACACATTTTCTGCATGTTGATCATCCGAAAATATGCATTGTATAAAATTCATTTTTTTTTCAATAACTTCACATAAATTATGTTAACGTACTCTGCTGTAGTGGTATTTTTGATAATTTTTATTTTTAAAAAAACCGCTTCAATACACTTCACTTTATAATGTTTGATTGTGAAGCTTTCCAAACTAAATTACGAATGTTTTTGACATAATTCTATGGGCGGCGGAAAGGGTAAAAAAAAAAAAGTTAATGCAAAACGAACAACTTATTTTCAGAAACATCCTAAAATACGAAAAAGACCAGCATAAAACAAAGCCAACAGCCTCTTTTAGAAAATCAACAGATACCGATGCAAAACATTTAACGATCACCGATGCAAAACCAACAGTCATGCACTGAAAAAACGCTAGATGGCGTGCAAAGAAGTATCAGAAGAAATCGTACCCTGAAGAAATTGTAACCTGAAAAAAAAAAGTACTTTTGAATTACAGGGAACGTTTTTATGCGCGGATCAAGAATTTTTTCAGAGAGAAAGGAGGGGTCCGAGGGAGGGATACTAAGATTTGCCATGGGTTGGATGGTGGTGGTGGTGGGGTCCGAGTCATATATTCTGTAATTTTACTATGGAAATTTTAGAAATTTGAGTTTTCCAGGAGTGGGGGGGGGACTTCAGCTTATTTACAGACTTTTAAGCTATGTATTTCGTTTGTAACTTGATTTTCAAAGTTTCCTCAGGCATATAAAGCTTCAATTTACCATTATAGACATAAAAATAAGAAAAATAATATTTTTATTTTTTTTGGGGGGGGGGGGGGGGCTCATCAGTGACATTATATTTTGTGCAAATAACAATCTTGCAAAACAAACGTAAAATATATGAAACAATATCATATGAAATCCAAGAATGTGATAATTACCATTATTGTTGATAAAGATTTAGGCCCCAGTTTCCGGTAATACGTCTAATCGATAATTAATAAAATTGCCAACTGCTGCTGATTAAAGTCTTTCTCGCAGCAACTACTTTTTCGGGGGCATGTAAGAAATTAAGGCGTACTTTATACATGTATCTATAACTTCATTTTCACTGTTAATTTTCTTCCTTTTACTTCAATTTGTTACACCCCCCCCCCCCCGCAAAAAAAAAAGAAGTGGACGGACCAACTTCATGTTTATTAACTTTTTTATATGTACATTTAAGAAAAATTGTTGCTTCGAGAAAAAGGGAGGGGGCTCCCCCCGATGGTACGTGCCAATACATTATCGCATACATTAAAAAATTACACAATTCAGGCACATAGCATCGTTTTTGAAAGTGGAGGCTAGTGTGGGGGGTGGGGGTGGGCAGACTCTTTTCAAAAACAAGTAAAAAAGAAAAAATGAAAACATCGCAAATCATGTAAAACCCGTAACCGCTGTGTGCGGGGGGGGGGGGGGGGCGCACCAGACGTATGCGTTTACCTATAACTTCAATTTCATGACAAACGCGGTCTGTCTGATGCTACGTACCTGCAATAATTGAGTATACACACGAACAAGCGTCGCCTGAGTAGTTGAACCAGTCGGTAATTAATCAGTCGATTAAGTATATTATCTGAAATTGTTTTAAAAATCTAATATTTTTTTTTTGCATTATAATTTTGAGAAATAAAAAAAGAATATAATAAAAAGAATTATGGGATGATTTGTGTTTACTTGATTATGTGTTTTCGTTAAAATTTATCCATATATATATATATATATATATATATATATAATAAGCACAAACATTGCAATAACTCTCAAACTGACATCACGACCTCTGGAACGCATTCTCTTAGCAGTGAGCGGCAACCGCGCTAACCACTACGCCATCTGGGCAAGACAAAAATCTTGCTTTCGATGACGAAGGGAACCTATGCAATGTGTATCGTCCCGATCCTCTCAAATTGTCGTTTAACTGTATATCTTTTATGTCTATACACGTATGTATCCATATATGTTAGGCGCGCCCGGGTCTATAGTACGGGATTGTTATTGTTTTACATGTATAGTATGTGCATTTGTTTAGTCAGCAACAATTGTCAATATTATTAAATATCGATTAGACGTATTACGAGGATTGGGGCCTAAATCTCTATCTACAATAATGGTAATTATCACATTCTTGGATTTTATATGATATTGTTTCATATATTTTACGTTTGTTTTGCATGATTATTATTTACACAAAATATGATGAGCCCCCCCCCCCCCCACCCCCAAAAAATAATATTATTTTTCCATTTTTTATGTCTAAATTGGTAAATTGAAGCTTTATATGCTTGACCAAATTTTAAAAGTCAAGTTACAAACGAAATACAGAGCTTAAAAGTCTTTGTTATGTAGATATTAAGCTAAAGTCCGCCTCCCCCCCCCCCCCCCCACTCCTGGTTAACTCAAATTTCTTAAACTTCATAGTAAAATTACAGAATATATGACTCGGACCCCTCACCACCACCACTACCATCCCATCCCTGGCAAACCTTAGTACCCCTCGGGCCCCTCCTTTTTCCCTGGAAAAAAATCTTGATTCGCGCATAAAAACGTTCCCTGTAGTTCAAGGGTACATTTTCTCAAGGTTACATTCTTCAGGGTACGATTTCTCCTAATACTTCTTTGCACGCCATCTAGCGTTTATTCAGTGCATGACTGTTGGTTTTGCATCGGTGATCGTTAAATGTTTTGCATCGGTATCTGTTGATTTTCTAAAAGAGGCTATTGGTTTTGTTTTGAGCTGATCTGTTTCGTATTTTAGCTTGTCTTTAAAAATAAGTTGTTTCGTTTTGCATTAACGTTTTTAACCCTTTCCGCCGCCCATACAATTTATTCAGGTATTCGGGTACATTGCATGTACGGTTAATTTTTTTTATTACATATGAAGCACAAAGAAGATAAAGATGTAAAATGTTATCAGTGTCAAACAATAAAATGTTATGTACATATCACATTTTACAATATAATGATAATTATGGAATTTGTAAGAGTATCATTCTCTGATGACAACAAGGGGTTTAGCATATCAAACTCGTAAAAGGCGAAGTATATAGAAATAGTTTATCACAATAGCTCTACCTGTCCACGGGCATCCATCTTGATTTTCTTCAGTTCTCTTGTTTATCGGTATTTAATCTCTTCTATCTAAACACTTACTGTCAACTAGCTTGCACATTATTTATCACATTAGGTCGCACGTCAGTAGATATCAGTTTTAGATAATACTTCATCAGTTCAAGATACACTTTACGTTTAGATATCGATAATCTACTTTACATTGTATGTGACATTTTAACCAAATACATTTAAAACTGTAAGTGAAGTCTGTTATTGAGAGGACAGTTATATAAACAGGCTCCAGGGCCCCAGAAAATCATGAATACATATTGATTATCCACTGCATCTACAAAATAAAAATAAAGTACTACTTAAATCAATAGTTTATTAGAAACATTTAGTTTACAATAGTTGCTCAGATTACAACAATATCTTGAACATGATGATTGGTGATATTACAGATAGTTCCATATTCCATTCATAAAGGCTACATATATTAAAGTGTAATAATTGTAAATCTGATATACATGTACATGATTAAAACATACATTTTACAGAGAGAAACAACAGCAAAAGAACTTGGACGGATTAAATCATAATGATACCTACATTAAAATGTCTGACACCTTTTAAAACTGTTGCACGATTATTGATTATTTATGCATGATCATTAAGTTTCTTAATTTTATAATGAGTATAATTACAAGTATGTTGAGTCCAAGACCAGCCTACATATTTATTATACTACAAGATTTGTGAAATCAATATTATGATTTACCAATCGTTTCTTGCGGCCATCTGTACATAAATGAAACAAATTTTCAGACTACGTGTAATATATTCTAAATGGTTTTTTATATTTATCCTGTAAAAATATTCCAAAACAGCAAAGTATTGATGAACACTTGAAGATGGGGAATATGTGCGTGTAATACACAAACAAGAGGCCCATGGGCCACATCGCTCACCTGAGGAACAATAGGTATGATAAAGTCAGCTTAATGGAGTCATAATACAAACAATCTGGACAATGTACAATAATACATGTAGATCCTGTATAAATAAAATCCATCCCCCCCCTAGATATTCTTATGTTCTAACAGGATGATTTTGTAACGTGCAAGGGGGTCACTGCCTGTGATCCCCGAGGGCCCGTACCGGAGATAGACTGGGATAGCCCTGATTGCTGCCAATATTTACATGTATGATAAAGTCAGCTTAATGGAGTCATAATACAAACAATCTGGACAATGTACAATAATACATGTAGATCCTGTATAAATAAAATCCATCCCCCCCTGGATATTCTTATGTTCTAACAGGATGATTTTGTAACGTGCAAGGGGGTCACTGCCTGTGATCCCCGAGGGCCCGTACCGGAGATAGACTGGGATAGCCCTGATTGCTGCCAATATTTACAAGAGCAGACTGGGACTCAATGTTACACAGGCAGGGATGACCGCACACCTACGCAACTCAACAGGTACCAACGTTAACGCAAGCAGGGATTGCCGCACACTGCGCTAGAAAGACCAGAACACCAGCAGGGATGACCACACACTAGTTCTATGCCGCAACCACCACCATTACAAGCAGGGATGACCGCACACTTGTATTAATGCGATTCAGGGAAGGGATGACCGCATACTCTGTATCGTAGGTTAGAAAACACGAAAATAGATAGAGCAGTGATGTTCACACACTCAATCTATCCCAACCTGTACAAGTTTAACCCCAAACAGTCGCTCAACGTAACTCAGTAGACACTGTCCCTATATATGTGGCGGCCTAAAATAATTCATAGTATCTAAAATTGGAAATCAAAAATAAACAAACTAATCCGTCCTAAACCAAAACTACTTATGCAGAACAACTTATATACATTGAATATTAATTATTGTATAAAAATAATCATCACAATAATTGGATAACAGTGGATGCATTAGTTAAAATAATCAAGAATCAATAAGTCAAGGGCAATAACTCAATACAGTAATACAAAAAGATTCTAATGAAAAAATAGCTGCCTGCTTCAATTTTATAGTCATATCACATGTTGAGTATTGCAGTTCTCAAAAAGATCCTTTACAATTGTTTATATATGGGATATTTAGCTACATCAAACTCTGAACCTTCTTGTGGGACCAAAGAATTGTCCTGGAGCCAAAGTCTTAACAATTACAAAGAATCATCTTGCTGATTAGTTTCTGAGAAGAAGATTCTTTAAGATTTACTCTGTATATTCCTATGTAAAACTTTAACACCCCCCCCCCCAATGTGGCCTCACCCTACCCACAGGGATCATGATTTTCACAACTTTCAATCTACACTACCTGAGAATACTTCCACACAAGTTTCAGCTTTCCTGGCTGATTAGTTTCTGAGGAGAAGATTTTTAAAGATTTACTCTATATATTCCTGTTAAACTTCGACCCCCCATTGTGGCCCCACCCTACCCTCGGGGGTCATGATTTTCACAACTTTGAATCTACACTACCTGAGGATGCTTCCACACAAGTTTCAGCTTTCCTGGCTGATTAGTTTCTGAGAAGAAGATTTTTAAAGATTTACTCTATATATTCCTATGTTAAACTTCAACCCCCCATTGTGGCCCCACCCTACCCCCGGGGGTCATGATTTTCACAACTTTGAATCTACACTACCTGAGGATGCTTTCACATAAGTTTCATCTTTCCTGGCTGATTAGTTTCTGAGGAGAAGATTTTTAAAGATTTACTCTATATATTCCAATGTTAAACTTCGACCCCCCATTGTGGCCCCACCCTACCCCCGGGGGTCATAATTTTCACAAATTGGAATCTACACTACCTGAGGATGCTTCCACACAAGTTTCATCTTTCCTGGTCTTATGGTTCATGAGAAGAAGATTTTTGAAAATTTCTCGAAAATTTTCATACATTCCTAATTATCTCCCTTTGCAAAAGGGCGTGGTCATTAATTTTCACAACTTTGAATCCCCTTAGGCTAAGGATGCTTTGTGCCAAGTTTGGTTAAAATTGGCCCAATGGTTCTTGAGAAGATGTTGAAAATGTGAAAAGTTTACAGACAGACGGACAGACGGACGGACAGACAGACAGACAGACAGACGGACGACAGACAAAATGTGATCAGAATAGCTCACTTGAGCTTTCAGCTCGGTGAGCTAAAAACAATACAATAACAATATCCTGGTCTAAAAAAATAAACAAATTTTGTCAAACAATGTAAACTGATTTTATAAACGGGAGATTACTCTGACTGTACAAAAGTACCGCCGAATGAGAATTCATCAATATAAATGATAAGATGGTTAGTAATGATCCCCATAGAATAAAAGATCACCATACAATAAAAGATCACCATACAATATACACTGTAAAGATTTTAGAAGAATTTCATTTTTTCTGATGAAGCACAATGCTTTCTTTCCTTTGCTTCAGTTATAACAAACACATGTTGCTATGTGGATTACAATTTTTTTTGGCAGTAAAAATCATGCTTACCCCCTGTTTACCACATTCACCCTCACAAACACACATCTATTTTTGGACAAGACATGTCAAACAAGTAACGAATGGCTCACTGAGGAAGAGCAAAGCCTTTAGCTATCATAGGCCCTCGCTCGTGAAGGAGCAGTGCGGGCCACACACACACTTCAGCGACACTACCAGTCTTGCTGTAGGGTTTGAAGGAACCCTCTTTATCCATTGTCTCGCCCTTCCGGATGAACTTGAGAACCATTGGAGGATCTTGTATGACCATATACCAAATAATTTCTGACAAAATTTCAATATACTTGTCTATTCTTTTATCTTCTCCACGTACATGTATGGTAACTTTTAATTTCTGAAAAACAAATTAAAAGCCGTTTTTTATATTCAAGTGTACGAGACGTACAGAGGACGTTATATTCTGATTTTTGAAATGCTTATGTACATACCTCTTGGACTGATTTTAATGCGTGATGCCCCTGTGTTTTGACTAAATCTCTAAATAGTCCTTCTGTTCCATTTAGTGGTACTTCCCGATAAGAGGCTGGCTGCAACGACTTTATTTAATAAAATTAAGAATATTACTGTTACATAATTAGTATTCCAATGCATCTTTAAACTTGAATACAGTTAAACTTCGATATCTCGAACACTTATATCTCGAATACAATGGATATGTCGAAGTGATTTGTAAGTCCCAACCACTTATTTTTAAAAGTATTTTACTCTCGATATCTCGAATAGTCGGATATCGCAAAGTATTTAAACAGTTCCATCTAGTTCGAGATAACAAAGTTTGACTGTAATTAGGAATTGAAATTTGACATATATGTATGCATGATATATACCTGAAAGGGACACATAATCACTTTTGATGTTTCACTAGCTAGTTTCTGCATCAGTTCTCCAACACTCTTCTGCATAAACCCGTAAATACTCTAACAAATAAACAAATATAATACACGTTTTCTGATGTTGAAACATTGAATGCCTTATTCTCACGTCTGATCACTGTAATGTGTATTGTCGCACCAATTTTTTTTTTTATTTTCAATCATAGTGCAACATTAAGAATAAATTTGGTTAACTGAGAACAAGGAAAACTATTTTCTTCTACTTTGAACTTTTTCTATGACGATCAAGGAGCTCGACAACATGATATGACATGCGCCCGGGGCCTTAATTCTATTTGTTAGATATTAAATTCTAGAGGGAAAAGAGATTACGTAATCATAATAAATGTAATTTACATCTCAATATTGTTTGTATATTCTTTTAGTTACTAGATACATGAAATGAACACTAAACTAAAACTCTGGTCGTTCTCCTTCTGATGCGATTGATGAGAAAACGACAATATAGAATTAAAACTGTTTTTATTTATTCAAATCAGAACCAAACAGGACTTGAAAACTAGAGTAGAAGGGAATGGGAGAAATATACCCCCCCCCCCCCCTTCCATACCGGAGAAGGATTACACCTTATACTATAGCCAGTCTTACGGGGAGGAGAGAATAGAACACAGTTCAAAAGCACCGTTTGTGCATGCTCAAGCAATATGGTTACTGGGGGGGTGGGTGGGTATATATATACTAGTATACAAAATTTAGCAACTACCTGGACTATTTGTAATAGTTCTTTGACGATTTCTTTCTCCTCTTTTCCTTTCGCCTTCAGGGCTTCAAACGCTTCCGACCACTGGTCATCATAGACCTGAGAAAACCTCTCTCCTAACTTTGTTGGCCTGTTTCCGTCGCTTAAATCGGTGATGTTTGGGTTTCCTTGAGTTAACTGTTGACTGGCAACACGACTTAATCTATAAATAGATCTAAGTTATTTATTTTCATTCTTAAACGTTCATTACCGGTGCTTTATTTTTAATATTAGAGCTTTACATCTGCAATAAGTAACTTAACAAGCGGTCCAAGGGTCATATCGTCCACTTGAGCAACAAAAGCCAACAAAAGCTTTAGACCGACTTTAGAGTATCAAATACAACTAGTGGGTATTGTTTTTTTACAAAAAAAACAAATGTCTCTCCTTCTCCCCCAGGTTTGTAATATGGGGCAAATTTAATAAGTGAAAAAGAATGATGTCAGGTATATGTTATATATCATCCATTTATGATACAAGTCATTATTGTAAGGATTTTTTTCCTGATGACTGACCCTAAGATCCAAATAAGTCAAGGTCAAAAAGTTTGGTATGGTTCAATTTTTCGCTAGATCATCAAACTTTGTTTTAAGTTTAAAATCACTGTCAAAGAATTTAGAAGTTATGGTCTGGAAAAAAAATTGATTTTTTTCTTAATTTGACCTTAAGTTAGTAAAAGGGTCAAGGTAAAAAATTTACAGTAGTATGTCTCATGGTATTTTAGTTCTTTGTTTACAGTTTGAAATCCTTCTATCAAAGTATATTTAAATAAAGACAAGAATATTTTTTTTTCTAATTAGACCTGGAAAAAAAATATTAGGCCAAGGTAAAAAATTTTGGTAGGTTCTAGCTAGGTTACTTACTATCTATCTGTGATAAAAGTTTAAAGTTTTTATGTTGAATGAATATCATGTTATGATTTGTACAATATTTTTTAGAAAATGAATGACCTTGAAACACAAGATTAGTAAAGGTCACAAATTATGGTGATGTGCACTCTTACTCAATACCATTTATCTATGTTTTAAGTTTGAAGTCTTAATGTCAAAGGGTATTTAAGTTACGACCCAGACAAAATTTTATTATTTTTTTCTTAATTTGACATTGAGTAAAGACAAGGTCAAGGTCAAGTATAAAACAAAAGTACACCTCAGTGTATTATTATTGTTCTTTGTTTAAAGTTTGAAGTCCTTCTATCAAAGTATATTCAAGAGATGAACAATGACTTTTTTTCTAAATTGACCTTGAAAAAAATATAATGTCAAGGTCAAAAATTCTGGAAGGGTTCAGCTAGGTTATATACCATCTATCTATGATACAAGTTAAAAGTCTCTATGTTGAAGGAGTCTTGTGTTATGGTCTGGACACTGTTTTTCATAAAACGCTTGACCTTGAAGGTCAAAATAGGTCAAGGTAAAAAATTATGGTGACGTGCACTCTTACTCAATACCATCTATCTATGTTTTAAGTTTGAAGTCTTAATGTCAAAGGGTATTTAAGTTACGACCCAGACAAAATTTTATTATTTTTTTCTTAATTTGACATTGAGTAAAGACAAGGTCAAGGTCAAATATAAAACAAAAGTACACCTCAGTGTATTATTATTGTTCTTTGTTTAAAGTTTGAAGTCCTTCTGTCAAAGTACATTCAAGAGATGAACAATGACGTTTTTTCTAAACTGACCTCGAAAAAAAATATTAGGTCAAGGTCAAAGATTTTGGTGGGGACTAGCTACGTTATATACCATATATCTATGATACAAGTTAAAAGTCTCTATGTTGAAGGAGTCTTGTGTTATGGTCTGGACACTGTTTTTCATAAAATGCTTGACCTTAAAAGTCAAAATAGGTCAAGGTCAAAAATTATGGTGACTTGCACTCCTTCTCAATACTATCTATTTATGTTTTAAGTTTGAAGTCTTAATGTCAAAGGGTATTTAAGTTACGACCCAGACAAAATTTTATTATTTTTTCTTAATTTGACATTGAGTAAAGACAAGGTCAAGGTCAAATATAAAACAATAGTACACTTCAGTGTATTATTATTGTTCTTTGTTTAAAGTTTGAAGTCCTTCTGTCAAAGTATATTCAAGAGATGAACGATGACGTTTTTTCTAAATTGACCTTGAAAAAAAAATTTAGGTCAAGGTCAAAAATGTTGGTGGTGTTTAGCTACGTTATATACCATCTATCTATGATACAAGTTAAAAGTCTCTATGTTGAAGGAGTCTTGTGTTATGGTCTGGACACTGTTTTTCATAAAACGCTTGACCTTGAAGGTCAAAATAGGTCAAGGTCAAAAATTTTGGTGGCGTGCACTCCTTCTCAATACCATCTACCTATGTTCCAAGTTTGAAGTCTTAATCTCAAAGGGTATTTAAGTTACGGCCTGGACAAATTTGGATGAAGAAGAAGAAGAATAAGAAGAATAAGAAAGTCGACAAAAACAATATGTCTCCCCTTTGAAAGGGGAGACATAAATATATAGTCAACTTAGTAGAGTAAAATCTTGATTTTCAAAGACTTCAATTTTTCTCAACATATTCTTTAAAGGGGCATGGTCACGAATTTGGTCATAAATTATTTTCTGATTTTAATATTTACAACGCTTCAGAAGGGCATCTTAAATAGGCAATCAAAATTTGAGTGTCATTCGTTGAGTGTTAAGCAAGTTCAGAGCTTACAATTCTTTGCTATGTAAACAAGCACTTGTTTACATTTTGAATGTTGAAGTGAAAATTCCATTTTTAGACCTAAAATGAATGTGTTGAACGTTAGGAACTGTTTATTTATGCGTAAAATGACTGAATAAAAAGATAGACAAATCGACAGCTTGAAAAAGATTTTTAGTGGTATTTTGAACCTATGTAAACAAAAACAGGGTACGAACCTTGTTTACATGACAAAGAATTGTGAGCACTGTATCTTGTTTACAAGCTTATCTTTTAAAAAGATTGGTGAGCTAGCGCTGTAGCCATCATAAAACACAGAAGCATCGGCAATGGCATAGCTCATTGACTGTGCCTTAATCATTATGTATCTACTGTAATTTCAACTTCGAGATGAAAATTTTCAAGAACCATTGGTACCGTTTTGTAGCAATCGTATCTTCTCGGGCCTTTCCGTCAAGCTCGGAAAACATATCAGAGGTTGTTTTCCGAGCTTGAAGGTATAGTTAAAATAAAGCTAGCTATTTATTATAATATTTAAAATAACTTTGCATAATAAGACCTAAGCGACTGTTACTATTTTGACATTTACAATATATATAACACAAAACTTCGTGTGAAGATGATAAAACGAAATTCACATTGTACAGTTTACCTACAGTAGTACAGTATTCCCAGAATCCCCTACTATGGAGTCGAGCATGCGTATTCAAGTGAAAAAGACTAACGTAGTTGCTAGCGCTCGAGAGCGCTAGCAATAACTTAACGACTAGCTCTCAAATTTCACTTGATCATCAGAAAAGTATAGGACAACGACAACGCCAACCACAGACAACGGACAAATTTTGATCAAAAAAGCTCACTTGAGTCTTCAGATCAAGTGAGTATAAAAATTCATTTGGATTGAGTAGAGTGTTGACACATAAATTTGCATATAATTAAGTTTGCAAAACTAATTTACTATCTGCTAAAAAAAAGCTTACGCTGCATGAGGCTTAACTGTAAAAATCATGTGGTAACTACCTTGTTGTTAATTCTTCTATTCTTTTTTCTTTCTCCTCTAGTTGCTTCTTTTGATCAGATGTTTCTGACTTCAGATAGTCTAATTCTTTCTTAAGATTAACGAGTTGCTCCTCATAATTATTTTGCATTTCTATCCAGTCGCTAGAATCGGGATAATCCCGTGGACTGCTAACTTGCTTGCGTTGCTGGTGTTGTTTAATTCCTCTGGGACCACTATGACCAAGGCTTGAAACATGTGTTTTGGGTTTCTGGACCTGGAAATTTCAAACACCACAGCACTCATTAATGATGTAAGTATCGTTCTCAACATTAAGATATAATATATTTACATCTACCGAGTATAATTCCCTCTGTTTCTTACGGAAACATAGTTAATTCGTAGCTCTATAGAAACAGCCAGACTGAAATCTACACGCCCTGTTTATCGATTGGTCGAAACCTACAGCGACTGAAACTTACAAGAAACTGACAGGACTGAAATCTACACGCCCCGTTTATCGATTGGTCGAAACCTACATTGACCTAAGAAAAATCACGGACTGCACGGTATAATCATGATGATGTCAGATTCATTAACAATAATTTAGTTAATTTACTTATGTTTTTTACGATCAATTTAATAATTTGTTTTAAAAAATGTAAATAATAACAATAAAATGCTTTCATTGATGCGGGTTATGAAAGTAGCGATCATTGCTAAAAAAATTAAAAATTTTCCTTAATTCTTTTTATCAATCAAATTTCACATTAAAGTATTGTATGTTAAATTTAAAAAAAAATGTCCAGAGCGAATGTGTAATTATCTTGATTTTTTTAAATATTCATTAATAAATGATAAACCAAACCATTCGGGATTATCAACTACCTACGTATTTTATTTTATTTTTTCATCTCACTTCGTCACTTACATTTGTATTCTTTGTGGTTTTTCTCTCTGTATACTCGTGACATTTTAATAGAAACGAAAATGAGCTCCAAACGTTTTCTTCAATTTTGTTGCCAATCCTTCTCAATAAGTTGTACAGGTTTACGAAATTGTTGGTCATATTCCGATCGAATGTTTTCTCTGTAATGTTTTTCGTAAAATCTTTGAATTCGTTAAACTGAAAAGTAAAAAATATGTTATTCAACCATTCAAAAATTGAACTAAGATTTAATGAAAATCGATACAAGTAAGAGGGGTCGGTTTTCAAAAAGTTGTCATTAAACACAAAACTATAGACCGGAATGATAGAGTTTTGATTTTTGATAAACATATTTACTGTAGCTATAGAAAATGCAATGCGCTCACGTCAAGGATATATATATATATATATATATATATATATATATATATATATATATATATATACTAGCGGATAAAAGAAACTGTGCATTATAAAATTTAGTATAATTTTTCTATATCTATTGTTTGTATTTATAAAATTTAAACAATCGATAATGGTATTGTTTTTGACAATATCGGATGGTAACCGTCCGGGTGCACGGACTTTTTCACGGTAAGTGAGCACCTGTTGTTTATTGAATAATTTGTACGCACGAGTTTTACGGGCCAATACTGTTTGGAATAAGAACTGTAAAGGATTTGTTTAAACTTTTTTTGTTAAGGAAATCACTTTAGTTTCAACAAAATTTACCCCTATGTCATGCTACGACTCAACGAAAACCAACGTAATCGTGCTGTTGGGATGCTGCAAGCTGAAATTGCACAAAATACTGTAGCAAGACACTTTGGAGTTCATCGGAACACCATCCAGTCATTATGGAGACGTTTTCAACAATCTGGCAACACCCAGGATCGACCGCGCTCTGGGCGACCTCGTGTGACGTCACGTCAACAGGACAACCACATTAGACTTGTGCATCTGAGAAATCGTTTCCAGACAGCAAGTTTGACTGCCCGTAGCATTCCAGGGCTTCGACCAATTAGTCCAAGAACTGTGCGTAATCGTCTGCGCGAGTAAAACATCAGACCAAGACGTCCAGCGGTGCGCCCAGTACTGCTTCAACGTCATCGTATCGCCAGACTAGCGTGGTGCACACGACATCTGCGATTTAGAATACAGGACTGGGCCAATATTCTGTTCACTGATGAATCCAGATTTCATTTGGATAGCAGTGACGGCCGTTGTAGGGTGTATCGTCGCGTTGGGGAGCGTTACCAAGACGCTTGTGTTGTGCAACGTTGACAATTTGGTGGAGGTAGCGTTATGGTGTGGGGTGGAATATCAGCACGTGGAAGGACCCCTCTACAAATTGTCAATGGAAATCTCACCGGCGTACGCGATCGAGATGAAATTATTCAGCGTCATGTGATACCCTTCATACAGAGACATCAAAATCACATCACTATGCAGCAAGACAACGCAAGGCCACACGTTGCACGTGTAGTGAGGGACTTGTTTGTTCAACAGAATGTCGATGTCTTGCCTTGGCCAGCTGTTTCCCCCGATTTGTCGCCGATCGAGCACGTCTGGGATGAAATGGAAAGACGTTTACGCCGTTTACCAAATCAGCCAGTGACATTGGCTGATTTAGGCCAGGCTTTAACCAACATCTGGAACAACATCCCTCAAGCATTTCTGAACACTTTAGTGGCATCAATGAGGCGTCGCTGTCAAGCATGCGTGAACGCAAATGGTGGTCACACGCATTATTAATTTTGTTATTTCAATTTCAAATAACAGTGACTTTCGAGTGTGCTGAAATTGACGTTATTCGACGTTGACATTAATGTGTTATGAGATGTTGTTACGAATACACGTGTTAACAGTATTACAAAAAATAAAATTTGTTCATTGTAATTTTTAAATGTTTTTTCATATATTAAATAATGCACAGTTTCTTTTTTCCGCTGGTGTGTATATATATATATATATATATATATATATATATATATACACACCGGTATTTATGTAATTCATCTGACATTTCTATTATTTGACTTTTATTTTTAACTATCATTTTGGCTTTAAAAAAAAAACTCGTTCAAGAGGTGCAATGCTAAATAACTTAAAATCTTTAAAATTTTGATTTGATATCTACGAATTAAAAGTACCGATGAATTCCGCAACAAAATGCAAAAGAACGCCTCAGTGTAAGCCCTATTTTTCAAAATGATACCACAACCGAATTGTTAAAAACACAAATATTCTTGAACTGTTCCCTTGCAGTTAAACTGTGAAAGTCCAACTATGCATATTGTGAGTTTCATGTATTACAATAAGTGCATTGACTAATTACCTCATATCCAGATGGATTTCATTTGTTTTCTTTAAATTATCAATATTCATTAAAATTTTCGGTTTTTCCCCATATAAATCGTAGATTGATTCTTGAACAATTTGAGGTCTTCGAACTTAAAATTTTCTACTGATCTATAATGAAACCTTAACTTACCATACAAAACAAGTTATGTTACATTGAAAGTTTAAAATCAAAGATTTCCAAACTGAACTTATAACCATCTTTATAGTTAAGTTTGGAAATCTTTGATTTTAAACTTTTAATGTTACAGTTAACCCCAACTAATTCTCTGATAAATTCCAGTGATAATTATTAATTGGTTCATTGAAGTATCATTGGGGTAAAAAGACAACTTCATTGTGAGTATCACTGAAGTTCAGTGGGGCACATCAGGGGATCATCAGAGGTGGGGAAAGACGCACCCTAAGGAACTACTGAGTTAGAAATAAATAAATGTATCTTTATGCTAAATACTGTACGCAACCAAATTGTATCGAGTTCTGTGACTTTAAGTGGAAACGTAACAACATTAAATATTTGTTTATAACTAGAATATACGATGTAGTTGGATAGTTTGCCCTCCATGTCTTTGATGTCTTTCACATAGCTCCTATTATACTGTATAATTGTTTATGCTTATCTATTATATATTACATGTATATCCATGTACCTCTGACAAATGTTGCAATTATACTATATGGGTTCCTCATAATGTATCATATCATTCTATTATGGTTTGAGTGAATAAAATGAGCGTATCTGTACCCAACTGAAATGACAAAATAAGAGAGGCCTAGGAACGACAGTCACTCGAGCTCAGCCCCTGATCGGACCTTGAGACTTGCAGGGGAACGGGTTGTTTGCAGTGTAAAATATAGGTAAAACTAAATTATAAAAATTATATATGAAAATAAAAAATTTAAAAAACAACAACTCACCCCACGCACAAGTTGTAGGAGGTATAATGTTTTTGACACAACTAAGAAGTTTAGCCTTAATTGAAATGAATATACACTGTTCTGTTTGTCTACGCAATTTCAATAGAAATTCAATAACTTTTCTTGGTAATAAATACAAAATGTTTAGATGTGCGTTTTCGCAGAAAATTCTGTTTCCATTACATTTACGGGAATTGTGTCCCTTTTGAACTTAAAGTCTCTCCCTTATTGAATATATACGTCAAACACAGTTTGTTAGCGCAACTCCTCTAAAAACCCTAATTATATCAAAAAGAGAATTTTATGAAACTTTGTTAACTTTAAAAAAAAAAATGTGTAGATGTACATATTGACATGATGCGTTCCACAAGAGAACTAACGACAAAATTGTATAATATATTTTTAATCACATGGAATGATCTATTTGTATAAACCATTCATTTATATAACTATTTCAATTTCAAAAATAATTTTTACTAGCATTCAACTAAAACCTTGATAACTTGTGCTTATATTAAACATACCTTCATTTTGGTCGTTACTCGTAATTTAGTTCTTTTGTAAAACGCACCCAAATTCCAACATTTTCCCGTGAATGTTGAGAAGCAGGAAAATTTAGCACCAAGATCAGTCGCCCCCAAGAACTGGCTTTAAACCTTTAATGCTGATTTTCTTATCTTTTATATGTACATGTATTCAAATTAGTGATAATGTTGTATGTACATGTATTTAAATTGGCGATAATGTTATTGCGTACATGTTTACAAAATTCGAGAATTTGTTATACACTTGTCATAAGAATATTGAATAATTACTTTTTTATCATCTTCCGTTTTCAACAAGTCTGCTGATTGTTTCAATCTTTTATATTCCTTATCTGCTTTTTCAAGCACAGCAGGTGGTTTAACATTTTCTTTCCTTGCCATATCCAGAGCATTCTTAATCGCAGGAGCCATGTCTAAATTAAAATATGATCATTAGAATGATATATATAAATTTGGTACATTGTAACCAGCGTATCTTAAACTAACACATTTATAACATTCAGTATTTAAAAAACCCGTTTGGACGCCTCAAGATACTCTAATCAATTAAATAATCAGGAAAAATAAATACAAGTAATATTCATGATTTTAAAAAAGCCTGAAGAGAGAGAGAGAGAGAGAGAGAGAGAGAGAGAGAGAGAGAGAGTTTTTAAGTAGTTAGGATATATCTATAGATCCCTATACTATATATAAAAGGCGGAAAAGAAACCTTCCAACAGGTTTGTTCAAATAGTTGAACACTTTCTCGACACATATCAACAGTGAATGGCTGATCTTATTAGCTTTAAAAACATTTACTTACTTAAAAGGGGGAAATCACATGTATGTCACTACCCAGGACGCCATTTGTACACATGAATCAAAACGAAAGTAGACGGGTACGCAATCATGGCCACCTTAGGTTGTAAAGGCGTTGTTCTCTAAATGTAAGTATAAATGCTGTAAATTACTGAGTTTGAGCTGAACGAATTGAATACACATGGGTTGTAAACTTTAAAATTACACTGTACATGTACAACTATAACACATTTACAGCTGTACAGTACAATACTGAGTACGTATATATCCGCTGTAATGTTAATGATTGTGTAATGTACTTTTAATCTGTGTAAATGTATGCTGTTCATGAAATGTTATGTATTTATGAAGTATGCATGCAATTTTGTCACAAATGCCTTATTTAAAAAAATATAATGATCATGAATCTCCAATAAAATTATGTACAGTCGGTGCCCAGCGATGTTATATGTCTTAAAAATTACCTTAATCGTTATTGTGTTTTCTTGAATTAAACGAGTCAATCAAGGGTATATGTGACCAATCAGAGAAATGGCTGCATCGTCTGATGAGAGGTTCAAGATGCTGGTGGCGGCCCTAGACTTTGGCACAACATACTCTGGCTATGCTTTTTCCTTCAAGGGTGATTACATCAATGACCCTTCTAAAATTAATGCTAACACGACGTGGACAACCGGAAACAAAAGCCTATTCTCCCAGAAAACTCCGACATGTCTTCTGCTACGTCCCGACCAAACATTTCACTCTTTTGGATTCGAGGCCGAGGAGCACTATTCAAGTCTTGCCGAAAAGAATGAGCACCACTCTTGGTACTACTTCCGCAGGTTCAAGATGCTTCTGCATAACAACATGGTATGGAATTTATTTTTGTGGCATATTTTAATTATATTTGTTGTTTAACAGATTATTCCTATCAATCAGCCTTGTTTTGTAAAGTTAATCTCAATACATTTTGTACAATTAGTGTCTATACATGCTCTAGACCAGCAAAAAGAAATCACGCTTCTTCTAATATTTTTGTTCGTCAAAGTAAATATTTCCTTATAAGTTACAATTAATGGAATTTGTGATGTAACTTTTTAAGGAGCTAACCCGAGACACAAAAGTCCGCGATGAGAGCCGAGAGAAGGGGAAGGAACTCCCTGCCCTCGATGTGTTTGCCCATTCCATACGATATCTGAAAAACCATCTTCTAAAGCACCTCAAAAAGAAAAGCGTGGCCAACTTAATTGGAGGAGAAGACGACGAATATATCCACTGGGTGCTGACTATTCCCGCGATATGGAATGACAGGGCAAAACAGTTTATGAGAGAGGCAGCGAAAGAGGTAAACTTGACTATAAGAGTGTACGGGTGTACTGTGATAAGAATATAATAGAATTTATTTCCAAATTAGGGCTTCATGGGGTATGACGTACCTGTATAACAATTATGATTACATAAATACACATGAACAGTTTAGTACAACTTGCATGTATAACGTACTGGCTCATTTTTCAGTTTGTAGAGTAATGTAATGATATGATCCATTTATAAGAAACAGTTATATTATTTATATATGCTCAATTTTGCTCAAAGAAAATTGTACAAGCACGAATTAATGGCAAAAAAAAATTAAAATTAATAGATAAATGCTTACACATACATGTGTAAGAAAAACGGCAAGAAGTAACACAATGCGTTGCTAATTGACATCAATTGGTCCACTTTTACTTCGAGCAATATTTCTGTGTTACATATACAATGTATATGTCGATGTTAAATAGTATAATGAAAAGCATACCCTGCTAAAGAAATAGGAAATATTAAAATTTTATTGATTGTGATATGAATTTTCCCGTAAGTTTTGGTTGGCATCCTCGATGAACGAAGTGCACATGTGAATAGATATCCTAGAATAATAATTTTTATAATTTGACAGGCAGGAATAAAGAGCTCCAACCTCAGTCTTGCTCTTGAGCCCGAGGCAGCTGCTTTATTCTGTAAGATACTGCCTCTAGAGAAACAGACCACAGAAAGCGGAACTAATCTGTCCATGCTCAAACCAGGAACTCGCTATATGGTGCTCGACTTGGGAGGTGATTCGCATGTATTACAATCTAAACAGAACGTATTATTAGGCAATAGACAATTAGCTATTACTTGAACTTATCTAGGATTTTTTCATAAATAACAAACTTTTTGTGTGTTTCAAATTTAAAATATACAATACTTTGTGGAAAATATTGAAATCGAACATCATTATGTATAATTATATAATCAACAGACTGCATATTTATTTTGAATTATAAGAAACCTAACCATATATCAATTTTATTTAGGCCTAAGTTTACCAAACCAGATGTTAAGTTTTCTATGAAGATTACTCTTGTCAAAGTTAAATGATATTTTTACAATTTAAGGGGGAACTGTTGACGTCACCGTACAGGAAGTCCTGCCAGACCACACTCTTAAGGAACTACACAAGGCCAGTGGAGGGGCCTGGGGAGGGATCAAAATCGACGAGGCCTTCCTTCAACTGATCATTAGCATCGTGGGGGGTCCAGTCTTTCAACAGTTCAAAGAAAAATACCCAAAGGATTATTTGGAAATGGTACAAAGCTTCGAGACCAAAAAGCGGGCTGTTAATACCAGCAGCAAGGAAACCTTTCGGATCCCAGTATCTCTGGTCGAACTATTTGAAACCGAATCAGGGGAAGAATTAAACTCGTTAACATTACAAACTCGACATAGAGGTAAACTAAAGTTGGATGGTGACAGATTGATCATGTACGGGGAGTTGATTAGTGAAATGTTCCAACGTTGCCGTGAAAGTATCGTTGAACATGTAGAGAGTCTTTTTGCACATCCGTTTTGTAAAGATGTGGATAAAATTTTGATGGTAGGGGGTTTCTCTGAGTGCGTGATAATTCAGGAAGCAATAAAAAAAAGGTTTCCGAACAAGAGAGTGGTCATTCCCCCGGATGCAGGTTTGGCCATCGTAAAAGGCGCCGTATTGTTCGGCCACAATCCAAGAATGATTATTTCAAGAAATACAAAATGGACATATGGCGTTCAAACCAACAGAAATTTCAAACCAGGAGATCCACCAGACAAAATGTTCAAAGTTGGAAATGTTGAAAAATGTAAAGAAATCTTCAGTGTCCACGTCGAGATCAATAAAACTGTGGAAGTAGGGACCCCACTCCCACCTAAGAAATACAAGGCGTTACACAAAGACGATGAGACGATAGATATTCCAATCTATATTTCATCAGAAGAACAACCCAAATTCACGACCGACTCCTCGTGCTCTTATCTGGGAAAACTCACAATTGAACTGCAGAAATCTAACAGTGACCGAGAAATTGAGGTTGGAATGACTTTTGGCGGAACGGAGCTGGTAGTGGAAGCCAAGGGCACAAAAAACAAAGAGGTGTGTGTCGCCAAGTTTGACTTTTTGGAATCCAAAGATTAACAATCTTAAACTGTTTGTACATTTGAAATTGATATTAGAATAATGCATCTCTCAGACATCGTTTAATTGCAAGCGAAATACCATGTCACTTTTAAGATGTGAATCATGTGATATGATTTAACATAATGATACATGTATGTTTATGTTAACGGTATGATTTATTGATATATTTATTTTTGTATTATGTGTACCTTTCATCCAATATAGTTTGAACCCCAAAAGGTTGGTCATTTATAACTTCTTTGACAACGTTTCCATGAACTTTGAATTATTGACCAAAACATAAATGACGAAAACAGAATCCAGTTTTCTGGCCTTGGTGGACAGCTAATATTCCCAAGGGGCAGGAAATAGTCAGTGGTCAAGTCCAGGGCATACTCTAAAACCTGGCCTGGCCTGGCCCCATTGGCCTGGCCTGGCCTGGCCTCAAAGTTGGCCTGGCCTCACTTTTGGCCTCAAAATTGGCCTGGCCCCAAATTTTGGCCTGGCCTCAAAAATTGGCCTGGCCTCAAATTTGGCCTCAACAAAAATTTTTGGCCTCAAATTTTATTTTTATATTTTTTTACATATTTGATGATTTTATTGATTTTTTATTGATTTTTTATTGATTTATTTTCAATGCACATCAAACATCTCAGTCTATTAAAAATAACAGTTACAATTGAAAATATAGTACTAACAATGTATACTTATGACTAAAGGTATGTCAAGTAATCCATTCTAATAGATTTCTATTCAGTCTGTTTTAAATTCTGAAGAACTTAAGAATGTGATTTTGCCCTGCCATTGTATAACCATGGCATATTGTTTTGCAATGTATTTAAATCAAACTGCTCTCAGGATCGGACAATATCTATGTAACTCTTCTTTTATCAACAACTTGTTTGAGAAAGAAATAATGGAAGAGGCCAATATTTGTTTATTCTTACCAACATCAAAGGTCACAAAATGTTTTGCTTTGTTCAAATTCTGACAATAACAATTCCCTATAGGAGAAAAATTGTTTCCTAAATATATACAAACAACACATGCATGAAACTCTACTCTAATCAGGTGGTGATGATTAATGACCATCACTGAGTCAAGTTATCGGAGGATGCAATGTTGCAGTCGTTCACAAATGCCATTAATTAAATTAGACCATGTGAAATGTTAAATGACAGGATAGGCAATGAATCTCACCCTAATGTGGCATACTCTAAAACCTGGCCTGGCCTGGCCTGGACCCATTGGCCTGGCCTGGCCTCAAAGTTGGCCTGGCCTCAGTTTTGGCCTCAAAATTGGCCTGGCCCCAAATTTTGGCCTGGCCTCAAATTTTGGCCTGGCCCCTGATTTGGCCTCTTAAAAAATTTTTGGCCTCAAATTAAAAAATTTCTCTTTTTTTTATTTTCTTAGATATACATTGAATTTTTATTGATTTCTTTTAGAAATTGAAAATTCAATGCTTTTTTTAATGATATATATGAAAAGTGACAGACTGTTCAAGTTAAATTACATGTAATCTAATCAATGTATAAACACACAAAAAATACCTATGACATGCATATACACCACTGGTCTTACTATTGCAAAAGAATGGATTATGCCAATACATATACCAAAGCAATTAACTAAGAGCCCCCCCCCTCCCCATCCCCATTTTAAAGTTAAACATCGTTTTAAGAGACTGACCTGATTGATATTCAAAACATTTGTAAACTGGTACACAGCATCAAATTTTTATCACTGTGTAATGCACTTTAATATCTGCAGTCTGTTTACATTACCTGTCAACACCAATCAAGCCCTATTTCCCTCTCCAGCAGAAATTCGATATCACCCTTTTCTGTCGCTAACCTGCTACATTGGGGTCAGATTCATTGCCTACCCTGTCATTTAACATTTCACACGGTCTAATTTAATTAATGACATTTGTGAATGACTGCAACATTGCATCCTCCGATAACTTGACTCAGTGATGGTCATTAATCATCACCTCCTGATTAGAGTAGAGTTTTATGTTTGTGTTCTTTGTATATATAGGAAACAATTTTTCTCCTATGGGGAATTGTCATTACCAGAACTTGAAGAATGCAAAACATTTTGTGACCTTTGATGCTGGTTAGAATGAACAAATATTGGCCTCTTCCATTATATTTTTTTTCTCAAACAAGTCATTGATAAAAGAAGAGTTACATTGATATTGTCCCATCCTGAGAGCAGTTTGATTGCATTACAAGTATACATTGCAAAAACGCGCCATGGTTATACAATGACAAGGCAAAATCACATTCTTAAGTTCCTAATTAAGAATTTAAAACAGATTGAATAAAAATCTATTAGAATGGATTACTCGACATACCTGTAATTATAAATATTCATTGTTAGTTGTAACTACATGTATTATTTTTAATAGACTATCACTATAAAGCACTAAAGCCACAAGTAGTATGTTTAATGTGCATTGAAAATAAATCAATAAAAAATCAATAAAATCATCAAATATGTAAAAAAAATATCAAAATAAATTTGAGGCCAAAAATTTTTGTAGAGGCCAAATTTGAGGCCAGGCCAATTTTTGAGGCCAGGCCAAAATTTGGGGCCAAGCCAATTTTGAGGCCAAAAGTGAGGCCAGGCCAACTTTGAGGCCAGGCCAGGCCAATGGGGCCAGGCCAGGCCAGGCCAATGGGGCCAGGCCAGGCCAGGTTTTAGAGTATGCCCCCTAATGTAGCAGATTAGCGACAGAAAAGATTGATATCGAATTTCTGCTGGAGAGGGAAATGTAGGCTTGATCAGTGTTGACAGGTAATATAAACAAACTGCAAATTTTAAAGTGCATTACACAGTGATAAAAATTTAATGCTATGTACCGGTACCAGTTTACAAATGTTTTGGATATCAATCAGGTCAGTCTCTTAAAATGATGTTTAACTTTTAAATGGAGAATGGGGATGGCAGCTCTTAGTTTTTTGCTTTGGTTTTTGCATAATCTATACCTTGACAATAGTAAGAGCAGTGCTGTACATGCATGTCATAGGTATTTTTTGTGTGTTTAGACATGGATTAAATTAATTAAACTTGAACAGTCGGTCACTTGTCATATATATGAAAAAATCATATGATTATTCCTTAAACCTTAAAAAAGCATGGAAATATCAATTTCTATAAGAAATCAATAAAAATTCAATCTAAGTCCAAGAAAATGACAAAAAGAGAAATTTTAAAATTTGAGGCCAAAAATTTTTGTAGAGGCCAAATTTGGGGCCAGGCCAATTTTTGAGGCCAGGCCAAAATTTGGGGCCAGGCCAATTTTGAGGCCAAAAGTGAGGCCAGGCCAACTTTGAGGCCAGGCCAGGCCAATGGGGCCAGGCCAGGCCAGGCCAGGTTTTAGAGTATGCCCAAGTCGAATGAGTCTTAAATCTTTTTTATATCAATCAGCGCTATACAAAAAACCCAACGTTGATAAATAGCAGAGAAAAAAACCCCATTATTTCCGCAAGATAGGATCCAACTGTCAATAATGATCTGATTTATAAGCTTGAAATCCCTCCGATATATAGTGTTAGAGAATATAATCGGTTCCGTATCGACCAAAGATTGATAGCCTGAGAATGGATTCCAATTAAAGGTGTCTTTCATGAGTATTTCATAGCACACATTTATATAATTGTATTTGAGCAGAGACTGGTTGTCCCAGGATAACATTGATACATTGTGTTCTGACGTGGATGACTGGATCGTATGTCATCCACCTTTGAAATAAACTAACCAGATATTCATTTCACAATATAGTTCCTTCGGTCCAAAATAACACTTCTCAATTAAAATTAATAAGTTCATGGACTTTCTTTTAGTTTTAATCATCAATAGCAATAATGATTAACATTTAAGAATTGCTAATTAATTGTTCTCGATAATTTTCAAACAATGAATTCGTTTGCTGGAACTGGTCAATAAATTCTAAACATATTCTGGTACCAAACATTCTCTCTGAGATTCCGTTTAAGTAAACACCAGGAAAAAAGATGAAATATGAATGTGAACAATTAAATCAATGCTTGATTTGTCAGATGATTGATATAAGAATTTTTTTCTGATTTTCCTGATCGCAGCCAGGACTTGCCAATTTGGGGGTATCTGTAAACTTAACATTTTTAAGGTGATACGGGACACCTGTCGATATTAATGTGGATAAAAGTACACAATAATCAAACTACTTTCACCGTTTTCCAATTTTTTTTTGCAAAGTTAAAAATTATAAAATTATAAAACCCCCAGCGGGATCGAACTCAGGACTTACATATTCGTAGTTAACGCTCTTACCCATTGCGCTACGCCGATAGGTAATAACTTCGGGAAAGAAGAAGTTTATAAAATTATGCTTGATTTTATTGTTTATTTTGATCAGAAGTACGTCACAATATGGAGGTGTCCCATACCACCTTAACCCGAGCTTGTTTGAAAATAAGAGATGAATCTGTTGGTTTTTTTTTTAAATCAATTTAAATGTAACAAAAACCTTACCATTGTGCATCAAAGAGTTCCATTCATATTTTTTATAATTATACTAATACATGATCATACAAACATTTTCTCAAATTTTAAAGTCGTTTTGACAAAAATAAATAAATAAATAAACGTTTAATATTTGTAACTGCAAAGAATTTAGGTTTTATCTGCGTGTGATTTTTGCCAAAATATATTTTCCATCAACGTATATACCAGTAAAATAGATAATTAAATTATTCACTAAGACTTCCTAGCTGGCAGTACACTGTACTTACATGTAAGTAAACCATAACAACTTTCTGGAGCAGCTGGAGTAAGAGGTTGGGGTCATTGAGATATATTCTTATTTTAAAGGTATTTGAGTAAGCGTTATCACTTAATAAACTGCTCAATAATGTATTTGAAAAATCCTGTTTCTTATTTTTAAAAAAAATCTGTAAATAAATAGGCAGGTCAATTGATTAAAATTGTTCAGAGAACCCTAATTTTGAAAAATTATAAAAAGATAGAAAAAAAAAAACCCTCCACGCATTATGGCCACACGGGATTACTTTTACCTCGTCCATTAAATCAATCTAATGAGTTTCTGTTACGCCCAGCAAGAAATTAAGATGCAGAGATCAATGAGGCGAGAAACTGAACGATCTATATCAAATCTGTGCTTCACTTCGGATATAACTCTGAGAGCGCCAAACGCCGACAAGTGCGCGAATCGAAATGGTTTACACCAAGGAGGGAGAAATCTGTGTGTGTGTCACTCTTTTTACTTTAATTCCGTTGTCATCGACTTGGAATTCGTCGGACGTTCAGACGATCAGGAAGAATGGGGTACTGAGTAGTAATTACGATAGACTGGTTCGTCCCTCAAAGATAACCAATGTTAGTGTGGCCCTGAATCTCCTCACCATTAACTATATGGTAATGTATATAAATATATCTACTCAATTTCTATAACAACGCTTCTACGTGTGTATGATAAGTTTAATTAATAAAATGTCTATTTCCAGTCAATTTTTTTCAGTTAACTTTGCATGTTATAGTATTTATTGAATATTTATATGCATGGACTTGACAATGTAAACGTGCTAATGATTAGGGATTTAAACGCGAAAAAATAAATAAGAAGATGAGGGAACAAGACAGCGCAAATGCCCAGTTTGTTAAGTCGTAAAATACAATTTCAAATTTATTATTTTTCAACTAAATATACTTGATAATGTTATAATACAAATTTACAAAAGCACAACTATATTCAGTTTTAACAATATTTTAACGACCGATAAGAAAAAAAAAATAAATTCTAAAGTTTTGGTGGTTTTTGATGGTATCGAACCCACAACCTAAAAACCCTAGCTCTATAATGTAACCTAATGTCTGGTGCTCTAAACACTGAGCCATTTCAGTCACAACAAACTACATAGTCAAATGTTATATATGCGACTTCAACCACGAATTTACGGACTTGTATTATTTTTCTATAACGTTCAATTGTTGCGATACAAGATGACATTCTTAAAGTATAGTGGGTCATCTCTCCACGTTTTCGCTGATTGAAATCGGTTTGATTACCTTTAAACCTTATATAGACTATGACAAAAATATGGAGCTCAGACCCACTCTATGAAAGAAAAGGCATTGAAGTTCTCAAAATGACACTATTTGGAGGTTTTGACACGCATACGCCAGTTTAAATCAACCTATATTCCAAATATTTAACATATTTAAGGGTTATAAATCGATGTTATGGTAAATATATTTATGTCCTCCATTTATCTTATGCTAAAATGTGTGGAAACCAGTTCCATCTTGGTCCTGCAGCTTTGTTAATTTTTACTCCTTAAAACACTACAAGTCAAGATTTGATGAATATTGTCATTTATTAATGACGAAGATAAACAACTAACTACAAATAAACTACCTTAACTACTAGGGAGATCCCAGATAAACATAAAGAGACTTATTAAGCACCTAATTTCAGACAGGCAGCGGGATCTCCCTAAAGACTAAGTAAGACATAATTATCATTGATGAATATACATTTAGAAGATGGGAGATCCCAAGATAACATATATCAAAACTAGTCTACAACAATGGCAGGGGGATCTCCCTGTCATATGAAAAACCAAAACAACGTAAAAATTAAGGTGGCATATACAAAACATTTTGCAAACCAAACAATGTAAAATTTACAGTGGCATAAACAAAATATGTAGGAGGGTGTAATGGGGATGGTGGAGGGTTAATTTTCACACAAATAAACTCTCTGTTCACATAAAAACGTCCATCAAATACCAGGGTAATAACAAAAGTGGCTTTCACGTGATTACAGTCCTGCAATTTTATTGGTTGTTGACAAGATACAAACACAAATATTCTAAAAATAGATATAATGGCCCCTCAGGTTAAATATAACTATAAAAACCAGATTCTAAAAATAGATTCTGTGACAAAAATAGATGGTTAAGATACAATGATGCCATAAAACATATTATTTAACAATAATATTTCAACATTGTTTTCAGTAATTTAGAAAGAAATTATGAGATTTGTTGATATTTTAATTTTATAGTATCTTATCTATCCTCATATAGGCAGTTTACACGCCTTATTCACCCATCTTCTTTTCATGATACTGAATTTTCATCGAAATTCTTAAAGACATTGACAAAATCAATGAATTACTTTAAAGATATACATTGGTCACTTGTCATGTCTTTTGGAATTAAAAGAATTTCGAGTATTTTTTCTAGTTTCTTGTTTTATTTTCAATATTCAAAAACCAAAGTTTTAAATGGAATTTTGTTTAAAGCTCTCAAAGACCCTTTATATTTATATAGTTTTATTTAAATTTGATTTATTTCTCGCTTATTTGATTTATTTCTCTTGTTTTCTTACGCGAAAACAACAAAGAAAAAATTAAGAAACTGATAAATTGTCTGGTAAAGAAAAAAAGTTAAATTCTTATTGTAAGTACAAGTGAAAATATCAAGAAAATTAAAAAGTTTATTTTTTACAGGACATAAAGAACCAAGTACTGTCTACAACGGGATGGCTGGAGGCTGTACGTATTTCTGGCAGATATCAATCACCATAAAACTAAACAAAAAGGAATTTTCTAATGAGAAAATATTGCTGAATGCTTAACCAAAAAAGTGTGTTTTTTTCTGCAGAGTTGGGAGGATTATCGGCTAGCTTGGGATGTTACTAAATACCCGGATATCACTGATGTATTTGCAGACGAGAGTGAAGTCTGGCGTCCAGTGTTTTTCATAGATAACTCGTAAGATACATATACTGTGTACGATATATTGAAATGAATCATTTCTTTTGAAAGCTTTCAAAAGAGTTAGATGAAACATCTTTGAAAAGTAAAATAGATTGGCAAGACTAATTGCACATAAATTTCAAGACATTTGAACTTTTGACCCGGCCGTAGCTTGTTAACAATTTCATCTATCGAACAAAAACAAGACACACGGAGAGTACTTGATGTTTTCTCTATTCAAGATATTTCAACTTACCTTACCTCTATACTCATTCGTTATCAATGTCAATGAAAATAATAATTAGCCTGCATCCAATAGATTATTATCAAAATATTTAAAGCAAATCGGTTTTAATCGGAATAACGTAAACATTGAGACAACTTATTACTTCTTAAACAAATATAAAATATACATGTACATGCCTGGAGATAAAGTATCTTCATTATCATATATATTGTTTTTCATCAACGTAGATTTTATCAAACAATTGGTGCTCTCCATTGAGAAGAAGCTCTAAAAAGATAATTAGAATCATATACCGGTTTCGTTTGACAGCGTGTCCGACCTGAGTATTATATCGGACTCTCAGCTGCTGTACCGGGTCACTCACACGGGGGAAGTGGAATGGGAACAGCCCCGGATGTTCACCACGCACTGCCGGATCGACATCACATACTACCCGTTTGATACTCAGCTCTGTCGAATTAAACTGACTAGCTGGGGCTACTCGACGGACGAAATCGAACTGCACCCTACCTACTCGGAGATAATTACCGGGGACTTAGAGTAGGCGTCATTTAACGTATTAGTCATTTTGTTTTAGATAATAATATGGTTGATTTAAAATAAAATCGCAAGTAACTAGGAACTAAATATCATTTTATTTTATCAATCATGGTTGTTTAAGTTTGCAATAAGTAGCAACAACCAATGCAGAAAGTAACTTATGGGGGAATAAGCCAAGACATATGCCCACAAGTGGCCACAACCCTATCACTAGTATGTTTCAAATGACAATCACGCATTTAGTATAATATGTGTATTAACTTCAAATATTTTTATTCCTGTGCTTACATATCTCAAGAAAATTTATTTTGTGAGTGTACATACAAAAACGAACTCCCATCTTTTGTACATGTCTTAAAGTCCATAATTTGTACCCCCTCAACAAAGTAACTAGTTTATTTTTTTTTTAAATACTAAAGATAACCGATTTAGCAGTTAACTAAAAATCTAAAAAATGATTAAGTGCATGTGTTTAATTCACAATAACGCATTTTTTTATTTTCTTTACATCAAATGAGTTTTTCGTAACAAAGTAAACAAAGATATAAAAAAAAATGTATTTACAACACGATTCATTAGACTCGAACACGTACTTCATCATAGAACCGTTTTAACAAGAGCTTGGACTTTCGGTGGGATGTTACTATCTAGTTTACTCATCAAAACAAGCTTTCAAATATTGACCTCCTTTCTTCTAATTCTCTAAGAGAAGCTCGTTAATATTCATAGACTGTCAAAACCGGAAAGCTGTTTGCCAAGATCTGCTCTGCTGTGTGAAATTGACGCTGTTTCAGCGAAATATACATCCCTGGATAAGGTCGGACGAGTGTCACTGCGTTCAATATATTCATATCTATTAGCCAATGACTGGACAGTAAACAACGAGTAGACCCCGCCTTCATCAAATCGGAGTTTGTTAAAACGGTTCTATATAGTTATGTTCCAAGACCTCATCGCTGACCGCTACACCATGGAATCGCATGTTTGAATTCATTTAAATAACAAACTCAAATTAGTATTGCGTAAACAAAATTCGGTCTTGGCCATTTGATGATTATCTTGAAAATTGAAGGAAGAAAACTTGCTTTTTACCATAGAGTGGGTCTTGGTACCATTTTTTTGAAAATTGAAAAAGATAGGCATTTACACGTTTTATCAGTATACGTTCTTTAAAAAATGGTATGATGACCCACTCTATAAAAAACTATAGTCTGAACATCCGATTTCATTAGC
This sequence comes from Magallana ariakensis, assembly GCA_020458035.1. NCBI lineage: Eukaryota > Metazoa > Mollusca > Bivalvia > Ostreida > Ostreidae > Magallana > Magallana ariakensis. Next base: position 15,108,697 of record CM035815.1, read on the forward strand.
ATTTTGTTGCTCAATTAGCATATACATATTTTGATGTCTTAATTAATATCAATTAAATTTGAAGTCAATTTTTGAAGGTTTTGGCAATACTGAATACAAATGATTACATATGTTTAATAAATGTAACAAAAGTGATATTTGTAAGAAAAAAAATTGTAGGTTTTTCAAACGGACTAAAGTGGTTTTATGCCTCGGCTTATTCCCCCACGTTCTTTATATAGGTGTACATGTGCATGGTTTTAAAAACCTTGTCATTAAGCACATGATTTATGATTATTTGAATTCTAAAGCCAAAATAGTTAAAATGATCAATATATCTGTGTTGCTTTAAGTAGACCCAGTGTTTTAGAAATTGGTTTCAAACCTTTTTTTTAATTTGAACAGTTAAAACAACTTATAAACTTACTAAAGAGGCCAAAAAATTTATATCTTTCCGCATTTGATTTCTTAGTGAGCTCCGAAATTCCAACAGCCAGATTTTAAAACAATAAAGCATAATATCATGATTTATTAAATTATGCACCAAAATACATTATATTAGGTTATAATTCAAGAAAATCTAATGATGGTCATTAAATGAAAATGTCTTATTGATTTTCTACCGAAAATATACAAACGATTTTACATTATTTTATTCTTCACACAACTTTATGGTTTTCCTCTCCTTTTGAGAAACATGAGCAATATATTTGTACTGAAGCCAAAATATGTGATATTTAAAATGATCATTGATGTGTCCAAAACTATACCGGAAATTATCACGCTGAGTCTACCTTAAAAGTATCGTCCAAGAGCTCACAAAACCCTTTTATCTCCGGATTTTTTCTAAAATTCAAAATTTCACTTGAGACTTCAAGATAAAAATACTTTCACAACTGACGAATATTTCAAGTTGTGTTTTATATTTATTATTAGTAATATGAATATGTTCTTTTGAAGATAATATCTCTATGTTCATAATTTCTTAAAACTCTCGCCCTCTTTTCCATGTATGTACACTGTACATGTATTTTTATATTAGTTATGAGGCAAAATCAATGCATTTCGTACTTAAGCTTAAAGATGACATGACTTAAGTCAGATTGATTCTATAAATGTGCTTTAAAACCGATACAAGATAGGAAAGCGACCAAATTTCTGCTTTTTATTTAAAACTCCATACTGAATTGTCTTCCTTTTTCACAGGCCTAATGGCGAGTGGCTTTTGCTTCAGACAAGTGCTAAGAAAAACGAGCTGATTGAACTCGGAGCCAATGGCGTCATAACGAAACATTGGGAGATTGTGTTCACGATTGTGACGCAGAGAAGGACGTCATATTACGTCACGGGCATCTTGCTACCCGTATTCCTCTTGTCCTACCTGAACACTCTTGTGTTTATTTTGCCATTTGAATCGGGGGAAAAAGTACGTGAAATGATAAATAATAGGAGTATGGAAGTTTTATGAACTTAATACATGTAGCTCAAAATGATGAAAAAAACCCACCTCAAACTAAAGCTCACCAAGATTCATCGTGTTTTTGATGCTCCTCCTGGAAAGTTATACCTATGTGTATCGGGAGAATTTCTCATGTTATTCAGAAAGTGGAATGTCTGAACAATTTACATTAAACCAGTATAAAAAGTTCAGTAGCATGCAGTAATTTAATCATTATTGTGTTCACTATTAACGTTTGGTTTGAAAGTGTGCCGCATTTACTGTTATATGTCTTCTATCTGTTCAGATTGGGTTCATCCTGACCGTCCTACTGTCGCTGGCTGTACTACTGACCATCATCACCGACAAAATCCCCTCAACCTCCATTGAAGTCTCCATCTTGTGTAAGGCACACACACCCGACTATAGGGTTTAAATATTCATTTGAAAGGTTTTCTAAATGAATTCTAGCGAAAGAAATGAGTTTTCCTACAAATCAATTCGTAAGTCACTGCAACCCGACTTTTACATGACAAGGTTGTTGTAAAAGTGGACCAATAATATGAAATAAATAACAATGACCTTTTCTTACCTCCTCTTTGATTTTTTAAACTTTATTCAAGGTCGATATTTTGCACCTGTGTTAATCCGAATTGGGTATAAATTTACGTTAAGCAAAGTAAACAACTTTTGGCACTCGGTTGTTTAACAACATAGGATCTAAAGAGTCATTACATTAATTAAGCTTATTTCATCCTGATTGTTTTTTGGTGTGAAAAATACACTCACCAAATTTTTCACCATAGAAACAGCGCTTGACCAGTGTCGTATAACTCATAACAAACCCCTATTTTTTATTGTTGAAATATATACTTATTGAAATGTTAATGCTTTAAATATAACTGTTTACAGCAAAATTTACGCCCAGTGATCTGTGATGTGAAGTTCATGGTTATTTATTCTTGCATCATTTATTGACATATTTAATAAATACAATTATCAATTTTATTCATTTACTTATATATAATAAAGGTATTAAAACCTATTTTTTTCATTTCCAGCCGTGTACCTAGCCATTACCCTGTGCTTCAGTGTTGTTTCCTGTATTTTATCCGTCTTTGTGATGTCCGTCAGTTTCCACGATACCTCAAAGCCACTTCCGCGGTGGGCGGAAAAACTCGCTAAAAGCAACATCTTTCAATCGGCCTGGCTGACCAAATGTAGCACCTGTACACTGGCGAGCAGAAATAAAACGTCTTGTAATGTCAAGGCGTTCAATGAAAACAATGATCTAGACTTCAAGGGTAGAAGCGAGGCTGAAAAGGCTGATGATGATTCTCAAGGAGAACCCGATAACTCCAACTTGTCTTGGAGTGACCTGTCTAGGAAGCTGGACGGACTGTTCTTTTACGTGACTTTTGTTTTAATCACATTGGAAACCATAGTTTTCCTCGTGATTCTGATGATTGGTGGATCTGTTGACTCGCAGAAACTTGTCAACTCTCTGTGATTAATGATCAACTTTTAAGTAGTGTATACAATATACGTAAAACTAGATATATTATTATCGCTCGAAGACAGTGTTTTGTGAATTAAATTAGAATATCTCAACTGAACATATACTAAAACGATAATATATGCGGTTCGAAACTATGGATTTCTCTTATACTGTCAAAACATTTACGTGTTTTAAAATTACTTTTTGAACGACGTTCTGTTATAGAACCTGTCCAAATGAAAAAAAAATGGAGACAAGTGAGAACAAAAGTTAACTTTACTTATTTCAGTTCAGCTTGAAATTTTTTTTTACTTGCTGCACGAGGTCAAACATTTGGCTGTAAACAGTGATTAATATATATAATTATGTCTTAAGATTGTGTTTCGCGTGCCTCCCCCTCGCCGTATTTTGTTGCCCATCTTTTAAGCAGTCAGTAGAAAGTCAGTTTATTTACTTAAATGAAATCGTATGGTTTCACAACACATTTAGATAAAATAGTAGATTGAATGGGACTTGACAGCTACACAAACGGCGTTCAAATGAGTAAGGTCGATGCATACTTGATTTTTTTATTATGCAATAAACTCTATTTATGTGCTCCGTGCTCCGATATCGATTTGCGGATTTGTGACTTTAACCATTAATAAAGCCAACTACACTTGACATTTTTCAAAATAATAAACGGTTAAGATAAAGTGCAAATAATTGTGTGGTAAAAAATATACACCGGTCTTTTTAAATGAACACAATCTTCGGTTCTAAATAGCTATCGCTTGTGCCATCTAAGTAGTTCAAGTTTTTGAAACGCGGCGGTGGTAAAGAGTCCCATTTATAATTCGCCGACACAAAACATTCACGTCAAAGGCTTCCAAACACCTCAGATTTAATTAACAAATTTCCCAGGTATTTACCCAGGTATGGGCGGTTTTTTACATGTACACTTACAGGAGTAATACATTAAAAACAAAGTTATATACTTCGTTGCCAAGCGCGCTAAACTGGTTGCACGTTTGGTAGTATTTCGACTCTGAAATAATCCGCTTTCATTTTTACAGTGTTAATCCTGTGATTGAAAGCGCATACATGTAAATAAGGTTTTTGATTGTTCTGGTTGTGTATTGGCAAGCATCAGGTTTAAAGCTGTAATGGTCAAGAGAGAGATAATATCGCAAACATAAAACTTCGTAAGTATTTTCAATTTTCAAAAATTAAATATTAATGTATCTAAGAAATAAATTCTACGTGTAATTGCTATCTGGTCTCGGCTGATATGAATTCAAATTAAAATTACAGTTTTTGCTCCAATTTTTGTAAAAAAAAAATAAACAAATACGTGTATTTAACATTGTTCAACATGTTTCTGCACATTTTATCAAAAGCACTTAACACGATTTCAAATGCAACTACCAGTATCTTTCTTTCATTTTCTCTAATGCAACGTTTAAGTTAAATAAAATTTTAGTTGATGGGTATTGTCTTCATAGCGGTTCTGGTTAATACATTATGCATGAAAGATAAAATCTTCGACACCGAGATACAGTAATCGTTTTCCAATAAATCCTGTGTTAAAGTAATTGAAATAAATATACATGCCCGGATCAGGGGCGGAGGGGGGTCCCATGAGAATTTCAAATTTCTTAAATTTACGAAGTAAAATCACCAAAATAGGCCTTAATAACCTCCCTCCCACCGGCAATCACAGATATTTATCGGACACCCCCCCCCCTTGAAAATTTTTTTTTTGGATCCGAGCATTAAAAACATAATGAAATTCGACAAACATATTACATATTGTGTCCAAACGTTGGCAAGCTTAACATTACAGTATTGATGCATTTGTCGATTATAGGCCTTTTAAAACTGTCAACTGCGTGGAGAAGGGTTTGAAATGAACACAAAAGTTTTCTGACAATCTGGCCTCCTTCAACAGGTGTTATATCTACAACCCAAATTAGTATATACAGTGATTAAATTTTTTTTTTACATTCTTTTAATTCCCCACACTCAATTCTATTTTTTTTATTCCGTATAATCTTGTGTTAATATATACACATATCTCATGTGTATATATATACCGAATTCCATAATATCGATTGCAAACGTGTTCTTTTTTCTCTATGGCACTTTAATTACAGAGACATAAATGCATTCTGGAGAAATGGGTACAATTGACAAAATCTCTTCTCCAGTACAAGTATTTCAATGTGTTTGTCAAAACCGTTCGCTCAATTCATCGATATTAAAGTGATCAGGAGTTGAATAATATAACTTGGGGGTCTTTCGTGCATGCGATTATAAAAACACTTAGCCTACATAGCTTTTCTTCTAATCAATGTTCAATTGAGATTCTTGGAGAGATAGAACTTTGTGGTTCTGACGGAAGACGGCCTAAGTGCCCAATCATGCCAACTGCTTCGTGCAAACTTAGCGATACAAAACCGTTTCAACAAGAATTCAAAGGGGTAGTTATTCCATGGAAGAAATTAGTCTACCCCGTCTTTCCCTAAGTGCATTCAAAAGAAATTTTACTGGAAAGTAGGTATAGTGCCCTATTTTACCACTTACCAAAAAGTCAGTGGATAATTTATTTAATTACAATTAGATGAAGAGTAATAACATCAAGTGTTCTCTATGTTTGCTAACATGAATCTTTTTCTTTGAATTATCCGAATTTCTTTAGAGATTGTTTTGGATTATATTTGAGAACATTTCTCGAGGAGATGATCAAATTTCGATACCTGTTTATCTACTTTAACGCTTTTAACTGATTTCTTTATGAGCAGATGTAAACTAAAGTTACTTGCACGTGTACTGTATTGCGTTTCCGGTATACTTTCAGAAACGCAAAATTCAGCATGGCAGCGACAGTGGCAAAAGCACCTGCTATTACCAACATACAAACCACGCCCCCTCAGGTAGCTCACAACAAGGCGGTCACTTCAAACGGTAACACCAAAATTGTCTTTAACGGAAGACAGGACACTTCCGGCGGATACCAGCCGCAGTTCGTGATCCAGAAATTGTCGGTCACGAGGCTTCCAAACATTGTAAACCGGATGCGGACTGAGACGCTGTCGAGCCGCGCCAAACGAAGCCGCTTCTATAAGAGTGATTCGTACGTGGATTACCGCTGCTACAGTTGGAGAAACTTGGCTCTCTGGAGCGACTACCAAGCCCATCTGTGGAAAGGAGACGGCAGTGTGAAAACTTCTTACAGGAAGTGAAATACTGCATGCAAACCTATGGTTTTGAATTTAATATTGTACGTGCCTTTATAATACATTTATATATCAGTTTGTATCACTTTGTCTTGCAGTGTAAATACCTTAAGTTATAGTAAACTCAAAGTCTTTCAGCTCAAGAAACAGTATTATTTGTACATGGCAATTATTTGGAAAAACTTCATTTGAAAAACATACATGTACTTTGTACCACTAATAGATGCGATGTGTTGATTCATGGATCGATGTTGTTTTATATACAATGTATATTAAGTTTTTTGATAAATAATTACAATAACCATCATAGAATGGTTCATGCATCAACCTTTCGATTTGTCAGTATTATTCATACATGTACACATAGTTTTCTTGTATAACATCGTCTCATAAATTAACATGTTATTAAACATGACTGTATGTTTTATGTTTTGATTTTCATATTAAAACTATTCTTCATAAACATGGTAATGCATTCTTAGCTGACTAAGAAAGGAAGTTGTAAAAGAATGTAAGATAGATATTTATATTCATTTCAAGAATATTAAAGGAATCATCCCTTGAGTATTATCATTATGGTCGGGGCGCGATCAAATCCAATAAAGGCCGAAGAGCTTGATGATAGATCACCTCATAATATTCAAAAATGATTTCTTATTCATAAAATTTAAAGGGGCATGGTCACGATTTTGGTCAAAAATTATTTTCCCGATTTTAATGTTTACAATGCTTCAGTAAGGGATTTTTAATAGGCAACCAAATTTTAAGTGTCATTTATTGAGTTATAAGCGAGTTACAGAGCTTACAATTCTTTGCTATGTAAACAAAGCTTTTGTTTACATTTTGAACGTTGAAGTAAAAACTCAAGTTTTAGACCGAAAATGAATGTGGTAAACGTTAAGATCTGTTTATTTATGGTTACAATGAATAAGAAGATGGAAAAATCAGCTTGAAAAAGAATTTTTACCGGAATATTGAACTAATGTAAACAAAAACAGGGCACGAGCCTTGTTTACATGACAAAGACTTGTGAGCCCTGTATCTTGCTTATAACTTCACTACTGACTCTACAATTTCATTTGGTCATTGGAAATGTATTCCTAAAGCATTATAAATAATAAAAACAGAAAAATAGAATTTGACCAAAATCGTGACCATGCCCCTTTAAGGCAATGGTACGAATAAATATTGAATTATTGACATTTTCTACTTTATTTTCATTTCTTATCATGCAAACCCCACTTGCGCCCCAACAGTCAGTCTATTGCGTCAATGATGAAATATATTGTTACAAAATTATTCGTGGTATTATCACAGACATGTAAAAAGAGCCATTTCAGCAGGAGCTTGAACTTTGGGTAGCTCTGTCAAACAGCAATGTGACGTAGACCTGTCTATTTTATTGCTGGCAAGACTACGCAATCTGTGTGGATTTCAAGTGAAACCATCATCATTTTTAACATACATGTAATTTGATGGATGAAATAGATAGTTACATCATACCGGGGGTCCAAGGTCTTGTTAAAGTGGTTCTCCTTAAGCACAAGACCATGACATTGTGCTTAAATGATAACTTGAAAAGTTGTGCAAAGTAAATCCGTAATGCACATGCATTGCAACAATTCCATCAAAATTTAAATGTGAAATTAAGTAAAATAAACAGTATTCATGATATCAAATTACATAGGCATTATTCTTATTGATCAGACTCTAGCCCCACCCCTTAAGCCTATTTGAGTGATTATATCATACTTTCCATAAATTCTACATTTAACTTTGATCATTATATTCTTGCAATTGTAATTTTAAGTCAAGTTAATCTACACCTGATCAAGATAATGAAAAATCTGGAATACCTGAAGGTCAGCTACCTCATTGACCCATTTTAAATTACCTTACAGAGTTGGGCTTATTGGTTCAATAACATGCTACAGTTTATTCTGAAATATTTCATAAATTGTTATCTTTTAAAATTTAAAAATTTTGATGCATTTGATTAATGATTAATTAATGATGTTCAAAACAACTCAATTTCTATATATTTTATGTGAATCCTGTTAGATTTTGTTATAACACATGTCCATAAGTACTATTGATTACAAGGTGCATAGGCGTCGGAACCGGGGTGGGGTGGGGGGCTTTTTGCAAAGTTAGACCTAACCATCAGGGAGGGGCCAGCCCCCCTCCCTTTTTCTCGCAGCAAACAAAATTTTTCTTAAATTTATATATATAGAAAACTGAAGTATCAGGAAGCTGCCAGACCCCTGCCTCACATTTTTGGTAGAATGTAAGGAATTGAAATGAAAATAAGGAAATATTAGGAGTGATATTGAAAATTTCAGTTATAGGTATACTACCCCCCCTCCCCCACAAATTAGGAGGAATTTCATAATTTTGGGAATTAGAATTACCTTTTTTTTTTGGCTTGTCAAGATTTCTGATGTTTAGTCTAGCCCCCCCCCCCCCTTTCAATTTGCTTCCGACGCCACTGAGGTGTAATAAATTAACCCATCCATACACATATATTATTTTAATCTGATGTTACCAAACATATTTTACAAAGTATACATGAGAAGGTGTTACATCATCATTTTGCTGTACATGTACCACTATTTTTGTCAATAGCATCAAAGCCCAACTTTAAATAAACATGTACATTCTGATTTTTATTTTCAGCAAAAGTAAAATATGATGAAGATAGAAGAAATGTTTCTGACACTTATTGCCTAAATTTCATTCTTTAAAACTCTAATTAAGAGAAGGATGCACCAGATGCATTATTCTTAGCTTTCATCACTATCATCACTCAGCTCTTCAATATCCCTCTTCCTGTATTCTTTGGCCCTTAATATGGTTTCTTCAAACAGTTTACAGTACAATTTCACTGCATCCAAAGAATCATCATTCCCAGGAATGGGATAGGTAATCAATGTTGGGTTACAATTGGAGTCCACTATTCCAACTGTTGGGATTAACATTTTTGCACATTCTGTTATAGCAGCATGTTCATGACTGAAATTATTCTGAGTGTGAATGAACACCACAACATCAGGATGCCTAGTAAGATTCTTGTAAAGGTAGTCAATGTTCGTAAGGAGACCCCCTTTCCAGAATCGACAGTGTGAATATTCGCCACACTTTTGAGCAGTGTGTTCAACTAAGGGCATGGTCTGTGCATTTCTGGAAACAAACAGCACCACTCCTCCCCTGTAAACTATGTGGGCAATAAAATTCAAAGCATTGTGCAGACGTGGTAGTGTTTTGTCCAAATCAAAAATATCTGTGTTTTGACGGACACCATAGAGAAAGGGTACGACAAAGGGATGCCTACAGCCATGGTGGTGACCAAAATGCACCCTGTTCTTAAACAAGGTATGCAGGTCCACCATTTCTTTCACTTTGAAAAAATCTGGATTCTTCAATGCATTGTCCTCAGCTATATCCCGATGAAAACCTAAAATGAAAAAGTTATTAAGTCAATCAGATTACCCTCAAAATGAAATTGAATAATTTATGGTTCTAGTCTGAGCTTATTTTAAAATTTCTATTATTCCTGTGCCTTTGGAAGAGAAGTGAAAATTGTACCTGCAGAATGAGTACAGGTGAACCAAAAATTATATGATATTAACAGACCATGTGTCATCCTTTGTCACCCATTTTTACAAATGTTTAAACATTAAAAGAATGCACTCATTCAAGATAAAAAGAGCCTTTTTTAATATGAACTTGGACTTTCAATAGGATGTTACTATTTAGTTTGCTCATCAAAAAGTTAACAAGCTGTAAATAATGACTGCCTTTCTTCTAATTCGCTATGAGAAGCTCATTAATATTCATACCCTGTCAAAATCAGAAAGCTTTTTGCCAAGATCTGCTCTATTGTGTGTGATTGATGCTGTTTTAACTGAATTATACATCACTGGATGAAGTTGGACAAGTGTCATTGAGTTTAATGTATTCGTATCTTAACTATGAGAAGACCCGCTTTCATCAAAATAAAGTTTGTCACATACTGCCTAGTGCCTATATTCCAAGCTCTTGTTAAAACGGCTTTATCTTACATGTACGAGAACCTCTCTTGATACATTGGAACTTCTTTTGGTAGAGAAATGATGCATGTTAATGTTAACAAAAATGAGAAGAAAAATGAATCCCTGATTTGTAAATGGGACACAGAATTGCCATTATTGGGTTGCCTATAAGTTTAATGTATGAAACCTCTGTCATTCCAAAACATGTAAAATTCTAATATATTTTAAATGTTTTACATTCCGGGTCATTTGCAATCTAATCGTAGATGTCAATTCCACTCATTTGCAATAAATATGCAAGTAAGCAAGCGAAAATCTAATTAAGATTGGGTCTTATTAGGTAAAATTTTCCTGACGATCCAGTTGCTTTGAATTTACTATTAGTTAATATCACAATCAACTAAACAGTTAACTAAACTTAATAATACATCTTAATCAGAATCACAAACTTGACACACAAGGATTCTAATTGTGTGATTGTTTTTTAGGACACAACATTTAATTATCTGGTGAATAGATTTATTCACTGATTGGCATTTGTTTTGACAAATACAGTAAAACAGGGTTATAGCTAACATGCTTATAATGAATTGACGCTTACAGCAAAGTGAATTTCATTCCCCGAGATTTTATTACATGTTGTAATATATTAAACTTAATAGATACGAATTACTCTTATAATGAAGTAAAATTGTCCGTCCTTGGCACTTCATTATAAGCAAGTTTTACTATAGTGATTTATTCACAAGTCTCCAATTTGAAAGATATTATGTACCTCTTATACAAAAACAACAAATTTTTTTACAATACTTACCTTTATACACATTGATTTTCTCCTTTTTATCAGATAGTTCCTCTTCCCTTGCCAAAGCTGCTGCTGCTTCTGCATTTTTCAGAATTACTTTTTTCTCATATATCCTTGTAACAGTCAGTGGTCGTGGGTTCACCACTTTAGCTTTCGTGTCAGTTTTATAGGTTTTCTGCTGGAACAGTGGTGGTATGCAGGTCCCTGATAGGAAAATGAATGAGAGTTATCCTTCTTTGCAATGAAGTACATGTAGTACTAGTCTGTTTCAAGATATTTATTCCACACATTTTCTTAAAGTATTCTATATTTACATGTATGAATACCTCTGGGTTCAAATGATGTTCATTCAATGGTATGAAAAAATCCCAAGATTTTCCCTATGAACCCCCCCCCCCCTTCTCTAGCTTGTCAGGTTTTAATACACAGCTAAAACTAAATAGTCTATGGAGATTTTGCAATTAAAAAGAGATGAAAGTACCCAGATAATAACGTTGAAATGTTGGCCGAGGTATTCCGAGTGACTTCCAAATGGAGAAAAAATGTAAACATTTCCCATTATAAATCTCATTAAAAAATCTGTTTTTGTTCCTGTGAATTTTTGTAAGTGAAAAATGATAATGTGTCAATGAAGATATCTTAGATATTTTCCCTTTCGTCGTTTTCAATTGCACTTCTTTCACAGGTATGTGCATTTTTTTTTTTTTAAATCGTCCAAATGTGTTGTATAAATATCTTGGGACAGACTATTATAAACAAATAATTTATGATTAACATTTAAGTCTCTTATTATTTACAATGGGATCTTATATATTTATTATATATACCCATCAATTTTCCTTTCTTGATACTGTCAATATTACAGAGTGTGATCCGATTTTCCGGATCACCACACTGTGGTTTTCCGATTCCGTATCACCACTCTCTGAAACTGATGACGTAGTACACATAAAATAACGTCAGTATTTTAACGCGTTTTAAAAGAGTTCATCTAAAAATTGTTTGTTATATAAGTAAACATAATACAATTGATTTTAAAAAGATAGTTTTGTAATTCAAACTTAGAAATGGACAAGGGTATATAATAAATTTATCATTATAACAGTAACTTAATCCAAAGAGCCAGATCACGTCTCGTTGCCAGGCGCGGATCATCTGATCAAACTCCTCGTTTGATCTGATGATCCGCGCCTGGCAACTCGACTTGATCTGACCCTTTGGATCAAGTTACTGTTATAATAATATATATTTATCCAATCGAAAAAAAAAACCCAGGTAGTCAAGCATTTATTTAAAACAGCTGGAATAGTAAACACATATATACTCTGTCCCAAGATATCCTGGATTCACATTTTGCTTAAGGGGAGACAGGACACGTATCACGTGACTCATTGCAATGATACTTTGATGTGCTAACTCTATTATGACGTCATAATTGATTTGATTGTATGATGCTATGATGTCATTTATCCATTATGACGTCATACAGGATTTGATAGATCTTTTTCCCGTACTCAACGGCTCTAAAGTAGTCATTTTCACAACATGATGTGGGAAATTTAAAATTTAATTTTAGAAATGTAAATGTATAAAATCATAAGCGGTTAATATAATCAGGTATATATTCTGATAATGATCCGTTCATGTTAATTGATAAATCTAAATAATGCATTACTTTTTTGATAGTTTAAAAAAGAAATTGTCACAAAAGGTCATAATTCCAGAATAAGGGGTATGGGTGATTCCTATTGTAGTATCTCTCTTGAATGGCAAGAAAGTGGCCATGAAAATTTTATAAGTAATAAAGCGCATGCTAAGGTTGATATATGAAATTTTGTTCAAAAATTCATTGACAGTTTTTTTTGTGCCATCACATTTCATTCAAATTTAGAATCAAAAACTTCAAAATTTGAAGCGCTAATTTGAGCAATATTTTGATAAATTTATGATATTGCTATGTAAAAAGGCCAATGTTGTAATTGATTTTGAAATTTGTTTCCATTCTTAAAATTAATGAATATAATTTGCAAATAAATTCCATCAAATAAAATAATTATTGCAGAAAATTGAAATTGTTAAAAAAATTCATAATGACAGACAAGGGGGATAATTCCTATCAAAATATCTCCCTTGCAAGGTAAGAAAGTAGTCATGAAAATAATGCATGTTGTAGTGGACATCTAAATCTAAACATGCTAAGAAAAGCAAAAAATTTTATTGACAAATAATTTTACACTGCAACGTCCTGTTCCCCCTTAATTACTCACTATTTTTAAATACCTCATGGTTTAAACGATGTTCATTCAAAAGTATGAAAATTTTCCAAGATTTCTCAGTCAAAACGCCCCCGTTAGCTTATCAGGTTTCAATACAAAGCTAAAAAATGTGTTGTCTACTGGGATTTTGTATTGCAGTAAGCCCGAATGATAACGTTGAAAAATTGCGCAAGATATTCCGAGTGATTCCGAATGGAGAAAAGATGTAAACATTCCCCATTATAAATCTCTGTAAGAAATCTATTTTCGATCCTGTGATTGTTTTCGACTGAAAAATGATAATGTGTCAATTAAGATATCTTGGAAAATTTCCCTTTCATCAAATTTAATTGCACTTCTTTCACAGGTATGTATATTTTTATTCAAAATCGATCAAATGTGCTGCATAAATATCTTGGGACAGACTATAGTAAAGATTATACCATGCCAGTGCATGCATAGTGACATTCTACTGTGATACAATTATATGTTCAAAGATAATTTAATTTATAATGAAATTGATTTAAAGAAAACATAATACAAAGCAGATTCTTTTACAGAGCTAAATACATTTAGCTCTTGAATCTGCATTGAATTTCCTCCGTCAAAACTTGTATTACAAAACGTGCCAAGAGAATTTTGACGGAGGAAATTCTGGTGCACCTAATCATTTTTCCTGAAATGAATTACGGCGATATCTTTGCATAATTCGGTCAATTTAAATTTTCAAAACTTATATGACCACATACCTGCTACTGCATTCAAAGATTTCAATTTACTAAACATTCGATAGGGGTCGAGCTTTTTTACACAACCGGAAGCCATGCTTCGTCGTATTTTTAATAAGTTGTGACAAAAATGTTTCGCCTGAACCTATTCGTGTTCAAAAAGAAAATAAAGAATTATTGATATAACATCATAGACGAAGCGGAATAAAACTTTATCATGTATACGTTTATCATCTTCATGTGCGGATTTAAAACACGTTATTTAATTTATTTTACCAAAAGAATGCTGGACAACTCGCCCCCAAGACATCTCGCCCCCATGACAACTAAACTCTGTCCCGAGTTTTTGCTTCCACCACTTTTTGCTTGATATTTCGATAATCATAAATACCTTTGTGCTCAAACTATGTTCATCCACTAATATGAAAAATGTCCAGATTATCTGTTTTGAAACGCCCCCTCTACCGCTTCAGGTTTCAATACACATCCCAAAATAGAAAGACTACGGAGATTTAGCATTGCATCAGCCATTATTACGCCCGGATGATAACGTTGAAAAATTGTGCGAGGTGTCCCGAGAACTTCCGAATGGAGAAAAGATGTAAACATTTCCCATTATAAATCTCCGTAAGAAATTTGTTTTCGTTCCTGTGAACTTTTATGAGGGAAAAATGATAATTTGTCAATGAAGATATCTTGGATATTTTTCCTTTTATCGATTTCAACAGCATTTCTTTCACAGGTATGTGTATTTTTATTAAAAATCATCAAAAAGTGATGGAAGCAATAACTTGGGACAGACTATAGCCACCAGTTCCAGACAACTCATCAACTTTATTTCACGTAAGCTTCAAAGCTTGCATACATTAATTAGTGTCACTTTGAAGTATCGGCAAAATTATACGTGAAGATGTCATTCCAATTATTTACAGCTTGGGTTTCGGCATAGTTTATATTAATCATGATTATTACGTGAAAATTATAACGCGATCGTTTGATCGCTGATTTTATAATTACGTTGGTCATAATTATGATATTTTAAAACTTTAAACAAGGTGCTCTATTTAAATTTCTCTGGTTTCTAAAATATTGTAAATTTTTGAAGTTCGTTTATTTGCCTGAGTTTAAATCAGGAAGGAGATTTTATAAATAATGAAAAACATATTGTTTAATCATAATACATACAACTTTCGCTAATTATAAATGAATTTAAATAAAACTGTCTGAGTAAAACTGTGGTTGAAAGTTTTGTTAATCTGTTAAATTTCAAATTAAAAACAATCAAAATTTGAAATATAACCTGGAGAATATAAATTGCAATATGATATATGGCGAAAAAAATAATTTTTGTTAAACATTTTGTCGTAATACAAACAAAAATACTGGGAGTGAATTGTCTTTTTGTTGGGGGCGAGCTGTCTTGAGTGGTGGCGAGTTGTCCTAAATTGGGGGCGAGTTGTCTTCGGTTGTACTGGGGGCGACTTGTCTTGGGGGCGAGTTGTCCTGATTCCTACCAAAATAGGCCTTGGACACACACCCACCACCAGCAAACGAAATTATACGTCGGAACCACCCACCCACTTCAGTTGGAAAAATGTGTCTGCGTATGATTTTATTACTTTTTTATTATTAAATATAATTTGTAATATTTCAAATACACACGGAGATACACTAATGTTAATTCTAATTTTAAAAAAAATTCCTATATATCTTGCGCAAAATAAAGTATAATTTTCTAATGATCTAGCATAGGGGCATCGTATCCGCCCTACTCTACGACATATATAAATAATACACGTGTATTAAGTATATATATATATATGTCATTGAGTAGATCGGATACGATGCCCCTGTGCCACGGGATCTAGCATGCGGATAAATTTTATTAAATACCCTCAAGTAGCTAGCTTTTAAGATTAACGAAAAAGGGTTTTTGTTTTGGGGTTTTTTTTTTGTTTTTTTTTTTAATAAATTATACCCGATAAAGGTGTACATTGATATTTTTTCTATTTAATAGTCCTATATATTTTATCGGATACTGTTCGTAAACCATCACCTCCACCCCCTACCATCAACACCAGGAAAATATATACAATGATTAAGAAGTACAGAAATTTTATTTCATAATTCAATTCTGCAATTTATTATAAGTACACCAAAGGGCAAGGTATTCTAACTGCAACAAATACTACGACCCTCCGCATGCATATGAACATATATGTATACATAAAACCATTTTCAAGCGCAAGCGATTGCAAAGACCGTATCATATATACACATGCGCGGATCCAGAAAATTTTTCCAGGGGGGGGGGGGTCCGAAGGATAATTGTGTTTGCCGGGGGGGGGGGGGGGGGTCCGAGGCATATTTACGATAATTTTACTATGTAAATTTCCAGGGGTGGGGGGGTCCGAATGATAATTGTGTTTGCCAGGGGGGGGGGGGGGGTCCGAGGCATATTTGCGATAATTTTACTATGTAAATTTAATAAATGTTTATTTTCCAGGTCGGGACCCCCCCCGACCCCCTCCCCATCTAGATCCGCGCATGATACATGTGTACTCTGTATGATATATAAGTGATAGCCTTGTATTTCTGTTTGTGGGCGACATTTTCTTATCATGTCACCAAATTACAATACCAAACAATTCATGTCATATAATAGTATTATAAAATGGGATAATTCTTTTTCCAGACTACGTTTGCCTTTAAAATCAAATAATTTGTCATACTTAGTTTATTCACTATTTATTAGAACTTTCGTTTAATTAGGACTTTATTTCAAAGTAACAGACTGCACTTATTCGTGCAATGTCAAGTTAGGTCAGAACGCACCCACGTAATGTCTGCGACTATCACAGAGATCGGAGTGTCGTTCTTACAGTATTATAATATTAAATCTGGACGAGAAACCATGCGTTATGTCTTATATTTATGCACCTTGTGCGCTCTTTGGCCATCTTCTGCAAGAGCTCAAACGGACTTGACTAGGACAGCGGATTCGTATGGACCACTGGTTGTGGAATCAACAATACAACTCCTTCGTGATGCATGTCTTATTAAGGACCATTTACTTCTTGAACGAATCGCTGCCTTTGAAACCAATGACGGGCTTGCAATAATGCCAGGTGATCACGGTGGGATATGGCAGGTAACCAATACAATTAACTTAGTATGTTCACTGTCATTGCGTTGGAGAGAATCATGACAATGTAAAAATTGAAAATAGGACAAAATCACATTTCAATTTACCATCCTTTACCATTATGTGTTATAAACATATAACCTGATAAAATCGACCACCCACTATTATTTTTTTTAGAATATGAGTCTATATTATGAATAAAGTATTACTAGCAAACAAATATTTTCCACTTAAAATGTTTGCGGTGGTCTAAAAAAAAAACCCATATATTTCAAAAAGCCCGAACTGAATAATTTGAAAGTCATTGATTTCAAGAATTGCGTATGATAACCCCCTCCAACTACCTACCCCCACCCCCCCCCCCCCAAAAAAAAATAATAATGCATGCATGTTTATTTTAGGTCGATGAAGAAATGTTTAATTTGACCAAAGCAGGGACACCAGAATTAAAGAAAATTCAAGACGAAGTGTTCAGGAAACTCTTCGTACTATGGAATGGTATAAACTGGAAAGACTTAAACAAACCTTTATACTCTGGCCTGGCAGCAGCGATTTACCTCACAACGAAAACCAATGACTCTATACCACTTTCCAAACCCGACCAAGCCAAGTTTTGGAAAACACATTTTCGAACGAATGGAAATGAGCAGACGTTTCTTACAGCAATGCAGGCCATGCCAGAAGGTGATAAACCGCAACATTCTCGGGCCTTTCCTACAGAGCTCGGAAAAAAACCCGCTTATCGGAAAGGCCCGAGAAGTTGCGATTGAGAAGGTTATAAACATTTGTTAGGCTACATGTAAACTCGAACTCAAATGTCGCAACGTCATTTGATCACGCGATTACGGTCTATAGACGACAAGGAGCAAATGATAGACGCAATCTTGCCCTCTTTTTTTAGTATATCTCAAATCTCAATACAAATCATTCTCTTGTATCCACAGGTTGTAGCATCCCATCACAAGTAGACCTTGCATTCGTGGTGGAAACGTCATCAAACGTAAAACCCATAGAACTACGGCAGTTAAAAGATTTCATGAACAGAGTCATAAACGGACTCACTGTGTCAAGCTTAAAGGTTCAAGTCGCTCTTGTAACGTTTGGAAGCCAAGCTAACGTGCTGTTCCATCTCAACGCTCACTCCAATAAAATCGACGTTGTATCAGCCATTGATTCAATAACATCGAGCGGTGGATCTGTGGCCACCGACGTGGCGCTAAAACTAACAAGAGATGACGTATTTAACGTCAAAAACGGTGCAAGAGTTGGTGCAGCCAAAGTGACGGTCCTTTTAACCAAGAGTCTTCCAGACAACAGGAAAGCCACTGAGCAAGAAGCCTTTCTTCTTACCGACCATGACGTCACGCTGTTTACCAACGTCATCGGCCCAGGGTTAAGTCCAAACGACCTTAAAAATATAAGTAGCCAGCCTAACTGTGTGCATCATAACTATTTAGAGCGTTTTGATGATTTGGAAAATTTTGCCGTCGAAATGGATCAGGCTATTTGCCATGGTAAATAATTTAAACATTAGTTAGTTTCAATTTATGAAATGTTGTAATTCTAGGACCTTGATATCGTTTTAGATTTATTCTAAGCAATTCTTATCTTAGCATATCGTTCAACAAAATTAATGTCGTGTTGTAGCACCGACTATAGTGTCCTCTGGAACGCTCACCCACCCATGCAATGTAGATACTCTACTCTCTATACCAGATAGTCCTTATGGAACGACAATTCAGGTAGGAACTTGATGTGACATGCTTAACCTTATGAAACCACAGGTGCTCTCTTACAACCATTACCTGGTGTAGAAGAAACAAAACGTTGTAAACATTTCTACCTTTGTTTATCAGATAACACATGAACTGTATTACCGGAACCTAACTGAACCTTTCACAATTTACCCAATAACTCACCACTATTGCGTAACAGCTTCGCTCACACTTGTTTATCAACGTTCATAATGTTTGTGTCACCAAGTTATACCTTGTTTTGGCTTTGAATTAAAAAGAGATAAGAGGTTAAAGAACTGCAAAAGATAGATCATGATCAAGCATTGCGACAATATTTTCCAAACATTTTAAGATACTTTTAAGAAATCGTCAAGATTGAATATTTCTTTAAAGCTACTTGGTCCGATTTTTTTGGCTATAACAGTATCAAATAAATTTCCATACAAACTAATTCTCGTAAATAGTTAAATACTTTTAATCTATTTACACAGGCAGAATCAAATTTTGTTTTCATAATTGAAGTAAACTGCATTATTATATATTAAGTAATATATCAATTAAGATAATCATTGATAATAAAAACTATTTTCAAATGCATTAATTATCTTAGTTTTATATAGAGATTTTATTTTGCATTGTAGATTTCAGTAGCGGCAGGGTCAAGAACGGTATATTCATCTTACTTATATGGACTACCGAACACAGCTAAGAACGACTTAACTTTCACAGTTGACAGTTCAAAACCGTTGACCCTCTATCTCCATAACAACAGCCACAGCTATTTCATAAGTCTAAAGAGTGTTTTTGGTTTGCTCTGCATGAATAACTATACTGTGGATGTTCAGGTTGGACCACCGGTGTCTGTTAGTAGGTATCTCAATCAATCTCTATGGTATTCTGTTACTAACGCTAGCCAATTTTATTATTATATATAATATGTACAGATATTTTTATATACTTTTCTTACAAAAATTCTAAAACCTGCTGTTCACACACAGGAAAAATATACTAAATTACAGTACTTTACATGGCCTCAGTGCTGATTAAAAAATTGTATATTTGAAGCGCCTGACACTGTATGCATAGAAAAGGGCGTGAAAAAAGACTGCTCCAACGTTACAATGAACTCGACCCCAGCAACCACAACGACTACAACGATTTCAACAACCCAATCCACCTTAACAACATCGCTGACTTCAACTAAACTGCGTTAGTAAGCATATATAAATCAGCATTGAATAAACCTTTTGTATGATATCTTATTCCAACAGAAATCACAGACTTTACTTTCGCTGTTATCATAACATTTGTAGATCAGACGACTTGGAATATTTGTGTCGGGAACATCACGACCGCCCAACACCCAAGTGACCCAACCAAATTCCTAATGTGTGACATTAAGGGCCAGATTCTCGTAGTTCAATGTCCACATAATGAGACATATTGCGCGTCTACAAATCTCTGCGAAACCAAATGTCCCACCACGACTGCCAAAAACAGCCAACTTCCGACAACTCCGATCGTGGCACCCACGTCGCTAGCGCCCTCAACAAAATCCACGACCCCAAAGAGTCCGATTATTATCATATTTTTGACTACTGGCCCTCCAATAATCGTTGCTACTGGGTCAGGCTCTGCATCCTCCACTACAACCATTCCTGCACCTCAACCGACTTCCTCCCCTAATACTGGTCCTTTTACAACTCAAACTGTTGCTCCCTCTACAACTCAAACTGTTGCCACTACAACACCAAAAACAACATTAACGAGCCCTGCTCATACTCAGTCTGTTCACCATACAACCACACATCCCACAACTAATTCAAACTGTCACAAAAACCCGTGCACGGCCTATTCTCTGATGAACAACTTTCTGTATTTTCCCGCCTGTGATGAGCATACATATTATCACTGTTCGGGTATAAATATGATGACTACCGAGCACTGTCCACCTGACAAAATCTTCAATCCAAATATTTTGAATTGTGTCAATGAATTCGTTTACAACGAGGATACTCTGGCGTTTGATAAGACGATTCCAAACCCTTGCAAAAACGCACAGGGGGATACGTACTTTATTCACCCAACTGACAAGACAAAATTTATTCACTGTGATGGGTATTGGAATGGTTTTATGAGAACGTGTCCATCTGGTGAAGTTTTTAATCAAATAACTCAGACTTGTGTGACTTTTGTCAGCTCTCTATTTGGAAAATAAATACTGAATATGCTGTACATTTTTATGTTCAGAATTTTTCACAATTCTAGCAATTATGCTGATACCCTAATCAAATAAAATATTGAAGTAACCAAAATCAAATTATAAAAAAAAAACATTGATGAAATACGTAATTTTAATTTTTTACAATTTTCAAAAGGTAAACGTTTACTGGACGATTTACCTTTATAGTATCCATGCTGGCATTAATAGATTAAGGAACGCTAAGGTCAAACAAATTTGCTATCAAGATTTGACACCCACACACTATTTTAGGCGAATGACAATTTTAACTACCATTTAATAAATGATTACAATGACGATACAGGAAAAAGTTGACAAATCGTGTGTTTCAATTAAAATTCGTCTTCGAATTAGAAGGTTTGCAAACATTAGAGCTTTCAGTTTATTACAATCTTACTGTTAATAAACAGCGGTATTAGGATTACCAAAGACGTTTTGGAGTCATTTTTGATACAATATTTACTTAAAGAAGATTAGATAAATACACATTTTCATAGAGGTGATAGTATACTACCAGAACAGAATGCCTAAAAGAGGGGTGGTTGCAAAGGATTTCTCTGGCGCAGACCAAGGAGTTGTTGTTTACTTTTGGGTTGTGCCTAGTGAAATTAAAATTATCAATTTTTGTAATAGACCTTTGTTTGACAATTGATAAGGTATTAATACCCTCCCCCAAGAGTATTTAATGCTGAGCTATAGTCATATCTATCAGCTTTGGCTCAGATTCCACTGATTTGAAAGGACTTCTTTCTCTTTGCCGTATTTGAAAAAAGTAAAAGGAGACAGGATGCGGACTCTTTTAATTCTATGTGTGACGGTTGTAGGAATTTTTGGACAGTTTACTGACAAAACGCGAACACCGGGCGAAAAAGGTTCGGCCGTGGTAGAAGCAGTAGTTAACCTTATAAAAAATTCTTGTATTTTTCCAAATGACCGAATGTACCTAAGAAGATTAGCCTATGTAGAAACGTCAGATGGACTCGCCTTGAATACGTACAGACCCGGTTACAATGGTGGAATCTGGCAGGTACGATACTGACGTTTATAGTTAGTGCTTTAAGTCTTCATCGAGAATATTTCTCTCATATAACTCGTACAATATTGATTAAAAATTAAAACAATGATGTAATTGTGGAATTTAAATTAGAAATTCCTATATTTGGTTACTTTGATCTTTTCTCTTAAAATGGAATACCGTTTTAGTGTGATTAAAATTCAAATAGATGGAAAGATACCCTATAAAGTACATGATACACCATCATAGATTTTCCACATAATTGGTCTTGATTGTTTTACACGAAACGTAATGGACACAATTTAGTTAATATTTTAGAACGAACAAAATGCAGTTCTAAACCAACAAAAATCTGAGCAACTATTTAATGTTTATCTGTGCCTTATCTGTTATGAATTAGCAAACGAATGCAAGTACAATGTACTTTGTATCGCAAAAAGGAATAGAACCCCGAATTTTTATAGCGGATTTAATTACATGTAATTACAGAAATGTAATTGTAGGTTGATGAAGCCCAGTTTTTACTCACGAAGCAAGCCGGAGTTCTTAGCAGTGAAAAACAGCAGCTGAAGACCATGGGGATTGACTGGTCCAGAGTGACGTGGCAAGATCTCAGAAAGCCCCTGTTCTCCGGTCTAGCAGCAGCTATGTACGCTACAATTCAAGCTGGAGTCGGAGGAGTTCCGAACGGCATCGAGTACCAGGCCGTCTTCTGGAAAAACACGACCAGACCCTTACAGGAAGTGAATGTCTTTTACAAAGGAGCGGAAAAACTGGAGACTGGTAAGATACAAAATTACTGAGGTTTTTAGGGGTTTTTTTAACAAACATATGTGTATCCACAAGCGCCTTCATCTATTCACTCTGCAACATATCAGTAGTCTTTTGCATACTTTTACTTTAAATCTCCTGCTACCTAGTATCGTTATACAATTCGTGAGAATCGCCTTTTTTTTATTCATCATTGTCATTTCCTAATTTTTCTCAATTTTTCCTCAAATTCTTTTTTCAGGCTGCTCCCAAAAGAACAACCTTGATATTGCCTTCATTGTCGACTCCTCGGCCTCGTTAGCAAACCAGGATTTTGAAGAAACCAAAATGTTCATCAGAAGCGTTTTAGGCAAATTTGATATAGGCCTCAACAAAACAAGAGTTGCCCTTATAAAATACAGGTAAATTTATTGCAAAGGAGAGAATTTACAAAAGAAACATAAATAAAAAATCATATCATTTAAATAAAATCCACTGAATAAGCATAAATTTGCATACAACCTAGTTTGCGTTACCATCTATCAATGATAAAAGAGTTATCTATCTTTTGTCTTCGGGAAGCAGTACCAACCCACCAACCCCCCAACCCCCCCCCCAACCCCCCAATTCTAGAGGGCTGGATGGTTGTAACTAGAATCTCCTTAAGAATATACAAAAAAAATCAAACTTGAAAGCTAAAATAAAGGATTTTTTCTTTACCAAACAATAGTTTATAGCTTAAAAAACCATAATGTATATCTAATGGTTTATTTGTTGATCACCCAGTCCAGTTTTTCCGTTTAAATGTCTATTGCAGTACCTCCGTTACTGAAGAATTTAAACTGAACACCTACGATTCCAATGCAGCCGCAGACAAAGCCGTGGAGGCTGTCCGCATTAATAGCGGCGGCACCAAGACTGACGCCGCGATTCAGTACGCCGTGGACAACATCTTCCCGATATCTGACGGGGGACGACTTGGCTCAGTGAAGGTTTGAATGTCGTTATACATTAACATGCTGAACTTTAATATCGTAAAGAGTTTTTACTCGGAAATTCTTCATTGAGTAAAAGTCTTCAAGGTGATGGTAAATGATAAGAGAGAGAGAGAGAGAGAGAGAGAGAGAGAGAGAGAGAGAGAGAGTAATTGTTGACGTGGGAGATGTTGTTCTGATGGGTCATGCCATAAAATAAAATATGGAATATGTCATAGTATATTTGCCACGATTAAAACACTCGTAACTTCAATTCAAAATACCTGAAACGAATGCATACAACACAAGTTAGATTTACGGTTTGGTTATAATTAATTACATTTTT